>JBBUKS010476708.1:0-17189 GCA_038050645.1 Hedychium gardnerianum
AATTCAGCGTTCTTTACATCGAAACGAGCGGGATCGTAAGATCTATGTTCGGGACATCCCGTCTCCGCCAAATGTTGAAGTTTAGGAAACCCGATTTTTTGTGGGTGCATATATTATATGATGGATGATTTAAAAATTTTTTTTGGAAGAAGCAGTGCTCGGAAGATAAAATTAAGGCACAATTTATAATTTCGCCCAGGGCATTTAAATAACAAGGACCGGCTCTGGCCTTCAACAATCTGCAGCACTGTATGCCTACTTTAAGGCACAATTTATAATTTCGCCCAGCACATTTAAACAATAAGGACCGGCTCTAGATTTTGTCATTAAAAGATTTAAAGGTCCATCTTTGACAATATAATATTTATCAAATTCTTATTCTTCTATATATAATAATTATTATTTAAAAATTAATAGTTATCCATAATTTACCTATTTTTTAAGATAACGAAGGATCATCCTTAAAAAAATTGATCAAGATGACGATTTCACCATCTCCCATAAGAGCTAATCATTCCATCTTGTCCTGTGTCACTCTTTTATCACAGCAAGAGATGTCCTGATCAGTCCTCATGGGATGAGTTGATGGTTAGTGCATGAGATGTTGCCATCATGAAATTTGGGATCAATCCTGGCTAGTAACTAGGTTCCTACCCCCTTATACATACTAGCTAGACTAACTTTCATGATTTACCTCCTACGTGTTAATTCTGGAACGGACTCACGAGGATGCTGGGACAAATGTTTCGCCTTTTTGCCATCAGGAAATGCCCTGATCATATAAATTTATCATAAATATTTTATTATTTTATTTATATTAAACAATTTTTTTTATTATTAAATTCTACTTTATAAAAAAAAATTAAATAAAAATAACGACCAAGACCTAACGACCCATTGCCAACCGGTTCGATCAAACCATTTTGCGGTTCTGGTCAAGTCCCTACGCAAAACCCCTTCCTCTATATAACCCCGCAGTCCCCTTCTCTTCCTCGCCGCGATCGCCTCCGTTTCTCTTCGTCATGGCGTCGGAAACGGACCGACCCTCTCATCCTCCGCTGCCGTCCGCCTCGGTTTTCACCCTATTTATCGATTCCAACATCGACACTCACATCGCGTTGTCCGTACCCCCTGCCGACACCGTCGCCGACGTCAAGCGTAAGCGTTTCCTCGTTCTTATGCTTTTCTTGTTATCCCTGAATCCCTAGAACCCGACCGGAAAGTGGATTTCTGTCTCGGATAAATCGGATTCAAGGTCGCGCATCTTGAATGGTTTGCGGAAGGAAACTAAAATCTCACTGTAGTGCCTATTTGCTTAACAAGTGTGTATTTATAAATGCCGATCTTTGGCTCACTGTGCCTACGATGACATAAACCTTCATGGAAGAAAAGTTTTCCCCATTCTCCCGCGCCTGTGCCCGCTCAAGCAGGCACATGACTACTAAACTCACCTAGACGTTACAAGAAAGGAGTGGGTGACATCCTTGGAGATACCAAATGTTGGACATTGCAAGTAGAAATTTGAAAGATCTTTGTTGATTAAGTTGTATTATTAATTGATCACTCCAAAGACACCACTCACTCTCTTACGTTCTATCTTAAATTATACTCAAGCACCTCTTTCTTGGTTTCTTAGTTAGTAACACAGATTCCTTCCTATCTCTCTTTATAGGAGAGGATAGTTGCCAGATATTTTCATTTAACATTCTAGAACAAGAAAATGAAATAGAATAATTTGAGATTTTTTTGTATATTGAAGATTTCCCCCCTCACTTTACAAAGGAGAAAACACACATCTATATACATCAGCTAACCTATTCTAAGAAAATATAATAAATCAATTATAATCAATCTCCCATTTTAGGAAATCATACATAATAAAACAATTACGCTAATTGATGATAAAATGCTGATCAATAGATTCCACATATAAAATAGTTTGATCTATTAGAGTGGAAAGGATAGGGGATAGAAGGAGATTGAAAAAATATTAGTGAATATAACAAAAATGATTTAGTTAGTGTGAGTATCATAGTTGGCAAAATCATCCAACACAAATGTGGATTGCACGAGCTGAATTAGCATGGGCAATGGTTGATCTAATATTTTTGAGAAATTGGCTTATCATACAAATTGAAAAGTTTAGAAAATATTAGGGATTCAAAGAAATTAAGTAAAAATTAGTTAAATTATACTAGAAAATTAATGGAATCTATTAAAATTTGTTCAATTTGAGATCAAAATGGATTAAATTGAGTTAGAACTTGGTCAGATCAAGATGACTTTGATAAACTTAACCAATCTAGTGTTTCATTTTACCCAACATGATGTTTAGACAACTTACACAAGAAGAAAAGAGTATTCATTGCATCACTTAACGTTGTTGTTTCTTGAGATTTATATTGAAATTAAGGATCACTAACTCAACGTTGGCATCACTTACTAGACTCAACACTTCACCCCTATCTCTCTGGCTCACTATCGATTGAGTTTGATTATTGTGGATTGAGAAGGATATTGTGGACTGAGAGAGAACATAATAATCTCTTTAAATCAATAAGAATTCTAAATCTCCTCTTCAACTACGATATGATGTAGTTAGAAACATAACTGAAATGGTATTGAATATCAACTAATAACACATTAAAGATGTATATATTAGTAATATAGTTTTTATTTTATTATTGATTATAGATTATAATCTATTTTTTATTTATTAATTTTATATTAATAAGCGACATTATTTGTATATTGCATTATTATTAATCAAATATGTATAAATAAACATTCTCTTTTACAGGTTAGAACATTTGTTGTAACATAAATAACTTTATTATATATATATTTTTCTCTATTCTGATTTCACCAATTCTATCGATCCAATACTAATTTTGACTACTATGGTTAGTATAACTAGTGATATCAATTTATATAGAGCTCAATAGAGGGTTACCATTCATTTAGCTAACTGCAAGCAGTTTGGATAAATATGACAATGATTATTGATTTAACTAAAACACATTCTATTTGTTGAGCAGGAAAAATTATGATTGAGCACATGTTATGCTTTCCAGATGTTGGTCAAGTATCAATCCAGGCACTGAAGGTTGGATCCTTTTATGCACCTAAATTAATTCAGTAAATTTGTTTGATTGGAAGTGGATTTAATATAAATTCTTACAGGTGAAACGCAAAGGTGCCTTCTATCATTTATCAGACACCATGCCTGTCAGATGTGCTTTTGATGGGAGTAAGGGTACTTGGTTTCTTCATGCTGATGTTATTGCTAAATCAAGCTCAGAACACCAACGTGACAACACAGAACATGTTGTAGATGATAATACTAAGCAATTCGGTGGGGACTTTCAGCTTCAACTGAAGCTGAGTGAACATTTGAATGAGGATAGGCCACTGAGTAAAACCGACTTTTACATCGATGACAATATGAATTTCCATGAGAATCAGTGCAAATTGGCTGATCATACTGGTTATTCAGTACCCAAACCTATGAGTTGCCAAATTGAAAGCCTCGTAGATATGGCTAATGATCAGCTTGCTGCTGCTAATCAGAATGCTGATGGTTCCATCCAATTGTGTCACCTAGAGAGGCAGGAAATTGATAAGGATGCTCAGTTGCATGCATTAGAGCCGATTGAACGAGAAGCTGAATGGCCCACAGTTTCTAATCCTGATATGTTTGCTGATCAATTAAAAGGCAAGAAACTAGAGAAATTAGCTGGATCTGAAGTTTTGGAGAATACTACTTCTACTGATGTCCTCAAGGAAGAGACGTCTAACAAGCGGAGTGATGTTGCAGATTTGCATTTAGACTCGGGCATGGCTAGTTTATCTCTCCCAGAAGAGTTGTCTGGTAATTTACATGATGGTAACTCTAGTTTGATGGAACGCCTAACAAATGATAAAAAGAAACGGAAGAAGAAAAGTCGATCATCCAGGTCAAAACCAGCTGAAGTTGACTCCGCAGTGCCATCAGATAACCACGTCAGAGATTTTTTTGACAGTGCTAAGGAACAAAACAATGAAAAGCAACCTGCACTGGAGAAGAGTGATGTCATTGGTTTTGTTCCTGATGTTATGAAAAATAATAACGAACATTGTGCTGATGAAGATTCTGTACCAGTGGACACTACCAAAAAAAGAAAACTTTCACCAGATATTGACAATGAAAGATTGCCAAAAATTTCAGAATTGAATCACTTGTCAAGGATGGATAGCATGGCGGTTGGGACTCATACAATTCCGGTCAATGTTACTTTGTCTTATCCAGAAGAATTGTCTCATAAGTTACCTGATGCTGACTCTAGCTTGATAGAACATCTCACTGATGATAAAAGAAAGAAGAAAAAGAGAAGACAGTCATCCAAGTCTCAAACTGATTTTCCTATTCCTACGGATAACCATGTAAAAATCTTTCCTAGCATTGGTACAAAACAGATCATGGAAGATGGAGCCACATTAGAAACTATTGAGACTATTGGTTTTGTTCCTGAAGTTAAGGTAGGCAATAATGAAGGGCCAACTGTAGACAACCACAAAGATATGATAAATAAGTTAGTTGACACAACTGAGAAAGCTTCTGAAAATGTAGTTTCTCTAAAGGTAGAAAATTCCTCGAAAAGAATTGCTAGTACAGATTTCAGCAGTGAAAGTATGGTAAAAGGTGAACATTCCAATCAGATCTCAAGCATGGCAGGCAAGATGGTCGAGTCTGATGCTGAAAAAGTTGCCTTTGCTAGTAGTCATAACAATATCATTGCAGAATACAATGTTGCACCTGTTGTAAAAGAAGCAGGTCCATTTAGCAATACCAGAAAAAAAAGATCAAGAAAAAGCTTATCTAAAGATGTATCAGATATCAATGAGCCTGCAGAATTTGCCAACAAGGAGAAAGAAGCTCCGAGTCAAGATGATACAGCAAAGTTAGAGTTAGAAAACCCTTCTGCTGATAATGATGGAAAATCACATAGCATGAGGACAAAAAAATCTAAGAAAAGTGTTTCAAAAAACTTATCTAAAGATGTATCAGATATCAATGAGGCTGCAGAACTTGCCATTAATCGGAAAGAATTTCCCAATCAATATGATACTGCAAAGTTACAGTCAGAAAACCCTTGTGCTGGTGATGATGGAAAGTCACATAGCAAGAGGACAAGAAAATCTGAGAAAGTTGATTCAAAAAAGTTATCTAAAGATGTACCTGATATCAATGGGCCTGCAGGATTTGCCAATAACCGGAAAGAAGCTCTCGGTCAAGATGATACTTCAAAGTTACAGTCAGAAGACACTTCTGCTGATAATGATGGAAAGCCATGTCGCAGGAGGACAAGACAATCTGAGAAAAATGATTCAAAAAACTTATCTAAAGATGTATCAGATGCCAATGAACCTGCAAAACTTGCCAATAATCGGAAAGAAGCTCCTGATCAATATGATACTGCAAAATTACAGTCAGAAAACCCTTCTGCTGGTGATGATGGAAAGTCAAATAGCAAGAAGACAAGAAAATCTGAGAAAGTTGATTCAAAAAGGATATCTAAAGATGTACCAAATATCAATGAGCCTGCAGGATTTGCCAATAACCGGAAAGAAGCTCTCGGTCAAGATGATTATGCAAAGTTACAGTCAGAAAACCCTTCTGCTGATAATGATGTCAAGTCATGTCGCAGGAGGACAAGACAATCTGAGAAAGTTGATTCTATGAATTTTAAATCTGTTCATTCTTCAGAAAACCTAGTGAAAGGCTACGACAAGGACAAATCAAATCAAGACCAACAAGCTTTGAGAGATTCAGCATTTCCTACTAAATCTGATGATAAAAAGTCACGCCGTAAGAAGAAAAAATCTTCCAATATTGTACTTCAAGATAATGAATCACCTCCAAAGGATTCTTCTAACTCTCTGGCTGGAAAAGATGCTGGGGACACTGCCACGGGAAGATTAAGTAAAGAACCTAACTCATTAGCTACTGATGATGAAGCTGCAGCTTCTGGAAGCTCAGCAAAAGGACATGATCATGGAAAAGGTGGAGCTTTGAGCACCACTATGGAAAATCTAACCGATCAACTTCCAAAGAATATTGCTTCTCAAGGAACTGAAGAATCTGTGGAAGCACACAAAGATGAGAAATTTCCTGGTGTTGACAATAATGAATTTAACTTTATTGCTGTGTTTCATCCAAATTCCATCCAGGATGAACCTGGTGTTTCTGCTGATCAAGTTCTTCCAGCTGAGACTAAACCCAAGAAACAACCTAAGAGCAAGAGGAAAAACAAGTCAAACAAGCATGAGTCAGCTCATGATTTTGCTTATCCTTCAGAATCAGAGAAGCTGGATGTGAAAAAAAGTAGCACTAATTGTGACCTGGTCAACCAGGATTCAGTTGATCCATCTGGCAAGTCTAGTTCTGAGCTTTGCCAGAATGGAAAAGAACATAATGATTCTTTTAATCTGACAACTGATTCTACTAGGGATGATGTTACTATTTCATCTGACTTTATGGCTCATGTTGGAAGTGTTAAGCAGACGATCGAAGCCAATAGACCAGACACTTACCACCAGATATCAGAATTGCAGTTTCAGAATGGCAACCATGCCCACTACTCCAATGAGAAGACCTTTCTGGAGAGTGCAACTGAATCTCATGTCCAAGTGGAAAAGGAAGAAAATTTTAATTTAGGGCTACATGCAGTTCAGAACCAGTCTAAGCCTTCTGCTGGCACCTTTGATGAGGAAACACATGCTGGTCTTGCAGCTTCAAGTGACAGTACAGAGGAAAACACACCAGTTCAAGCTAAAAGATATAGGCTTGCAGTTAGGAAAGTTCCTAGAAGTATGGGAAAGAAATCAAACAATCATGAACCAAAGACCTCTTTTCTAATCCCAAGTGCCATATTTGATGATGCTATGGATGAAAGTTCTGGGGATGATCTTATTTTCAGGAATAGTGAAGCAACAGCAGCCATCTCAGGTTCTTCATCAACTGACTCAGAAGGTGAGAGCATCCAAAAATAGGTGTTGCAATGACGTTCTTTTTACTTTTCACTTATTAATTCAGTATTTCAATATGATATCCAAACTTTCATCCAAGGTTCAGAAATATTATTCTGAGTGGGGTTTTGGTCCTGGACCAAAATGAGGCAGTTTTGTGCTGATTTCACCATGCCGACAATATGGTGCTAGTCGATCTAACGAGGAGAAAGAAGAGGAGATTGCGACAAGAGTAGAGACAAAAGTTTCTTTAAGTGGGTATAACTAAATTCTAGAAGCTTCTTAAAAATACAACAATTGTAATTCAATTTGTATTAATCAAATATACAACAACAACAACCAAACCTTTATTCCATTAAGTAGTGTCGGTTATATGGATCCTCTTATGTCATTGGACTCGATCCCCTACTATATTCTTATCTATTTTATTGTTATTAATTAAGTCTTTTTTGGATCAAATATATTAGAATATTAAATAAAATAACTTGAATTTGTTATACTTCATTTAATAAGTTTCCACATCTATATGTAAAAAGTAAATGGTGTCAAATAGATAAACAAAATAGATTTAACATTTAATTTTTAATTACTTCCTACTTAAACTATTCATGTACTCAAATTTTTAGTGGGAGTCAATTGACCCCACTTGAGTTAATGCGTCTTTGCCATTGGGAGGAGGAGCATACTTGAAGGCATCATCGACACTAAGAGAGCTTCTCTTAACACATGTAGACTTGATATCTCACTCTCATTGCCTGACATCACAATCAAAACCAGAATTAGGGTTTTGTCTTGATACCTCGCACCGGCGCCTCACGTTGCTGTTGTGATAAAGGGCTCTGGTTACTGCTCTTTGTGGAGGATGGATTGCAAGGAAAACATGGTGTTGATGTTGCCACCATTCTATGTCTTAGTAGGGGAACGGAATGAAAAATCATGGTCTTGTTAAACCAGTATGGCTTGAGATTTTAATTCATGTTTTCATCTATTCCCTTGTACCATGTTGGACACCGAACATTCCTACATGACACTCATATTTGTATTATCCATGACATAGGTAACTTTGGTGCCTTATCCATGGTGAAGATGACTTTTTTTTATGTAGCCATATGCTGATATCTCTTTCCATGCAGCTTGATATTCCTCACTTTTTCAGTGGCTTCTTTTATTTCTCCAGACAACAGTTGTATGTTTTGCTCAGGTTATCAGCTTATGGTTGATGTGATTGGCAATCTAACTATTCTATGGCACTGACATATGTTAGTTGTGTTTTATTGATATTGTCCTTTTTTTTTATACCTTCTGAAGTATTTGTCTCATCACTTGTCAAGCTTATTATCCTACACAAATATAGTCCTCTACTTTACTCAAGAATAAGTTATGTAATTTAATCTCCTAAAAGAAGGAAAGATGCCACCTTTTGCTTTACTGTCCATTTTTGTTGTTGCGTTGTAATATATTGACAGAGGAAATAGGAAAAATACTAGCCTCTCCCACGGTAGATTCCCATTGTCCCACAGTTAGTACATGCTACACAGTTATAGTGACTTTGATTCCATCATGGATGGATATTAAATTTGATTACACGGATGGATATACATTGTTTCTCTTCCAATATTTTTGGGGAAGTAACAAGCATTTGGTGAGAATTAATTGCAGCTTACCCTTTTATGATTAGACTAGTTGTTTTACCACTGATTTTGTTTTTATGGCTTTGTCCACCACACTAATTCATCACTACCCTTATTCTCAAGGGTAATTTTATCATTTTTACATGAGAAACAACTAGATGATGTGGAAGTACATTGGCTGAATAAGGACAAAGTGATAAACCAAAAAATTTCACAAATGTAAATGTGAGGTAAGTAAAATGCCCACTTGGTTTCAAATGAGCAAAATGATACCTTAATGGTCACGAAACATAATTGATATGGAATTGACTTCCTAGGGAATAAAATTGATAAAGAATAAAATAGGAATAATTATTTCCTAGTTAGGTTCTTCGAATGGTATAGATGCTTCATTTGAATTCTTATGCTTGATTTGTATGAATGTTACAAGTAATAGACAAGAAATAATATTTACAATGACAAAATATCTCTGTACGAAATAAATTCTCTGCTTTGTAAATTCATAATATATATTTATTATTTGGAGGCTTGAATAGAATAAGAAAAGACATTTAAAAAAAAATGGAATAGATGAGGAACAGAAATAACTAATTGTTCCTAAAGTAAGGAATAGTTATTCCTTAGGATTAGAGAGTCACAATTTCACAACAATTAGTATTCCGAGTTTATTCATTTTCTTTACCAAATGCAGAAATACTTATTTCAATATTTCATGTGATTTATTTCATGAGAAAAGTGAATGGACTTTATCACAGGGAGCAAAATTATAATTAACCTTATTTCTAATTTTTCGACATGATCAACTTATTCTCTATGCTAGAAGATAGATGATGCTTTGCCTTGTTTTTTTAACAACATATAGTGATCTTTATATAGTTTTATGATGCAATTTTACTTAATTTTCTCTTTTGTTTCAGTTCAGATATTCTCTTGAAAGATTATATACATTTTGCTAAGCATGAATATGAAGGATCTTCTAGGATAAAATTATGTATATTCATACGTGCCAATTTTTCTACTGTTCATTCTTTTCATTAATTTTATTTCGCATTATTTATTTTTGTCAATTCCAATCTGGAATTGTCCAAAAAAAAAGAAAAAAAAAGAGATTGATCCTAGTAAGCTTGATTTATCCAAAAGGTAAATCTAATAGTATCAAATTTATATTCTTAACACCTTAATAATATTTGTCCTATCCTGATCTCACCTGCTGATCTTGGATATTGGTGCCTTTGCTTGGTCTTTAGAATACCGTATCATGTTTCATACTGTAGGACCTGATCAAAAGGAAGAGTTTCATGTTATGCTGTTTGAAAATGGTGCTTCATGAGCTGACAGATATGTCATTGTTTTCGACTTATGGAACAGGATCTAAAACTCCAGGACATCATGGTAAACATGAGGGAAGCGAAGGAGAAGATATCTTTCTATCACAGTAAGTAATGCCATAATACTATTAATGACATGGTTATCCATCTTCCATTGGTATTTTTGAATTTGGAGGTTAAATTATGCTGGTTCATATTTTTTGCATCCTTTTCCTTCAAAATGAATGAATGTCGGTGATGCATCACTGTAATTGAACTGAAACTCTATGCATAGAGGATCCAGTTGAAATTGATGAAACACAGGAAAACTGGCGTGAAAGTTGTTTCACACGGAAAACAAAGTACTTTCCAAAAGAACCTCCAAATGATATTTATCAAATGGAAATTTTATTAGTCAAAAGCTCAAAAATACATAGAGAAGACATTGCTTTTATGGGTTCAACCCTAGCTAAACTAGGAAATAAAATTTCATTAATTGGGAAAGGCAATAATCTAATTAAACTACTACTAAATTAGAAGATTCCAACTTTTTGACACCAAAATAGAACAATTATGAAATTCAAAAATACAAGATTCAACTCCAATCCAAGTGAGTTGTAGGCATCTGCAGTGCATGTGAAATGCATGTTCCGTCACTCTAATCAGAATTTAAAAGGAGTAATTGCATGGAACTCCAACATTGAGAGCACCCACCCTGCTGTTGAAGTTTGACATGTTGAAAATAGACATGATTTGGTAATAGATAAATGCTATCTCATCATCTTTTCTAAAAGAAACTACTAAATGTCAAATAATGTCACCTGATGACATTTTCTTATTGATTGGGATAAAAGGGTAATAAACTCAGTTGCAATCAGCTAAGGTTTAAAACTTGGTAACAGAACTAATTCAGGATTTATGATGAAATGGTACAATATCAATGCCAACCATATCAATTCAAGATGTAGGTCGACATAGTTCAGATTGTCCCACTCTAGTTTATTTACTTCTTTGGATATATTTGATTATTTTATCTGAGAGCAAGTTAGTTGGCTGATTCTACTAATCTGCATTTTAGGCTGCCTTGTTTGTCAACTCTGGATGCCATTTTACCTTCTTTTTTTCTTTAATTTCACAAAAGGCAATAGATCATCTGACAAATCTACTACAGTGAGTTTTTTATGGTCAACTACTATTGAGAAAATTGGCTGAAAATAATCTCATGACTCCAATTTGGTTAATAAGCCCCTTTGGCGGATTCAATGGTGTTGTAAGATCAAAATCAAGTGCCTGATTAGTCTTAGGGCTGATTCCTTCAAGGAATAAGTCGAAGGATGAACTGAAAGTAATTATGCGAAAGATAACTTGAAAGACAATCCTCTGTTGCTTCTTTCCTTCCGCAAATAAAGAGGAAATCTACAAATTTGCAGAGATAATTCTTACTTAGTAGCTCATCTGCTCAAATGGCCAAAATAGAGAACTGAAAGCTAATTAATATTTATTGATGAAACAAGTGATCTGTTCTCTTAGTTACGCCTGCTCAAGTAGACAACTAAAAGGATAAATTAGTTAGCTTTACATATCGTGCACAATCATTTTTATTGTTTCTTATTACCTTTTTTATTTCCAGATCATCAATCATTTCCACAAAGAACATGCCTCTTGATACAATACTCAAATCTTCTAGCAGCTACAAAAAGGCCAAGCTTCTGGCCTCTCAATCACAAGCTGATGAGTCTGAAAGCCAACCTGTCGATGTCGTCCTTGCAACTCAACCTGAATCTGATTGATCGTGCGAGACTCTGAACATCTTTGGCTAGGTATCATGAATTAAGCTTTTTTGGAACACTCAAGTGATGTGAGGAGCAGCAACAAAGTAGTTTTTTTTTTTTTTTTTTTTTTTTTTTTTTGCAGTGTGCCACTTTCACGATCTGGAAAACCAACGGCAACTAACTACTGCTGCTCTGATACAATTACCTAATTATCTTGGTGCTTGCAGTTTTGTTCTCGTTTTATCTACATTTTGCGCTGAATCTAAATACTTCTATAAACAATGTTGTAGTTTGCAAGTATCGAAATATATGCTGAGATTTTATTTCTTTTTGTTAAGGTGAATTCATTGGATAGGCCTATCATAGAGGTTGCATCAGATCCCCGAAAATGAAGGCATCTCCCCGCCTACTTTAACTAATTAGCATTTATATCCCTTTGTTAGCATTTATATCCGATTTATTAAATACAACAATTAAATTTCATCTCATTAGGTGGATGATTATGTGAATTCTTCTATGCTATTAGATCTTATTTTTTTATTATATTATTATTTATATTTAATTAAATTTTATTTTATTATTATTAATTAAATATATTTTTTATTTAATATATGTATTTATTATAATTTTATATTATCTAATTAAAATATTTATTAATTATTTAAGTATATATTTATATCATCTTAAATATAATTTTCGAATTTTTTTTTAATAGATTCAATTATAATTTTTTATTTTGTCCATCTTTTTATTCATACATTCATTTTAATATTTTTATTTTTATAATTTTTATTTTCTGTTCATATATTCACATATTTTTCTTAATATTATTATCTCCATATCGAGTCATAATTAAATATTCAATTCCATTTAACATAATAAATTTTATTATCATTTTAAATTTTATTTTTAAATTTTAAAAATATTTTACTATCATCGAAACAATAAAGAAAGAAGAACAAACTAATCAAATAAATGTAAATAAATTTATTTAATTTTAGTTTTTGGGTAATTATAATTATAGTGTATATAAATTCTTTGAAGTTTAGACTTATCAATATATGAATTTAATTATTTTTTTGGGTAAATTTCTCATGAAGTCATTAGTATATATTTGTTCCAAAATGAACAAATTTAAACGATAAAATAATTAAAGATAAAAAAGAAACTGAACTAAATAAAACAATAAAAATACATAAAATTTATTATTAATAAAAAATTTACTTTACCCAAAACAAGACTATATATTCTATAATCTCATATTAATACTCTTAGAACTAAAGAATAAGCAATAAGTTCATTGAGGGCATTGTGGATCGGAGTCGGAGTCTAAGTCCGTAACTGCCAAACGAGTCGACTCGGATCCGAACGAGTTCGACACGAGTATAAAAGACCGCCTCCTCGAGCCAGCCCTACGGCGACGCGCACTGAGGCGAAGAGAACAGGCGGAGGATGGGTCGAGTGAAGACCTTCTTCGGTTTGACCTTCGGTGTCTTCGTTTTCATGCAATCCATGGAGACTGTTCACCACTGGCTCGCCCTCTATCTAGATGAGAAGGTATTTCCTCTATCCTCCCTCTCCCTGCTATGGTTTGATTCGAGATCCGCTAGTGGTTCCTGTGCCTTGTTCCGACCATCTGCGTAATTCATCTTGCGAATCTGAACCTTACGCCATTGGGCTTGTTGTTTGGTTTATTGAGTTTTCTGCTTGCGTATTTGCCACCTGCAGTGGGAATACACAAGAAGATTCTTCCAATTTTCTCAACTATATACTAAAAAGGTTGATCTTTCTCATCAACGCATTTCTTCCGCCTAAATTTTTGATCTAGAATATAAAAGTTAAAGGAAAATTGGTTCTCTAACAATGATGCTACTAAAGGAGATTTGGGATTGTGCATTGACCATGAGCTGATAATTGAGTGTTGAATATATCAATTTGCATTATAGTTAATAGATTGAATGGCTGATCAAAGGATGAATGAGGATGGTGATCTTGTTTTAACTAAATAATTGTTAGGGATTAGAACTTTACTGAGGATGCTTTCTTGTTAAATTCTATAGCTGTGAAGCTCAAGGAGGATTGTGGTTTCATATAGGAGCACTAGGAAATCAAATTATATCTCCAAGTCTGAGCAAGCTATTTTTTCAATATGCTCTTAGATGGTTGTGGGGAGGAGCAAAGATCACACAGGGAAGGGACTTTCTGCAGGAGGTTCTTCTTCTAAGTCTCAAAATACGAATAGGATTGTATTGTGTGAATAAGTAATGAGATCACAGCCCATTTATTCTAACCCTGTAATGACATCAAGTGTAACCTAATATTATAATGAGATAAAATCAACAGTAATATATTGATTTTCTAAAGAAGGAAGAAGATAAAATCAAGTGTAACCTAATATGTGATGCTATTCCATTGTTTTATGTTATTGTTGTTGTTTCTGGGGTCTGTCCATTGCACCATTTTCTGGTTTCTGATTGCTGATAGAATTGAAGTTGGGAGGAAGAGATGATTGAAATGATGTGATTTTGGTTAGTGACCCATATCACAATTTATATTTGCATAGCTTGCCACTTAGCTGCCTTCATTAACTATGAATGAGAACTAATGTGAAATCGAAGGCATATTAACATTTTATTTGATATGGCATTGGAAACACATGTTACAAATTCAATATATAATTAGAAATAAGTTGTATACATTTCAAATGTTATCATCGATAGACAATCTGATTCATACTAAGTTTGACATTGATTCCAAGTGTTAACTAGTAATTGAATAAAATCCCTGAAGCTGTTTGTCAAGAAATCTCAGAAATTTGATCCAGATATAGTTCAATGGATAATGCTAATTTTGAAATGCATGATCATGTGACATATTACTCGACTCAATATATGGGAATCCAACACGAATATGGATTTTGGTATCTAACATAACCGCTTCTAAAATCTCTCACACATGATGGATGGGGTGTTGGCTGGATGGCAGTAAGTCTGGTGCCCGCACTTTTAGGTTCTATTTAAACCCAATTAAGTATCTCCCATCCTAAGCCTGTTAAATTGCACACTTGAGTACTATATCTTCTACCAGAACCTTATCCATTTATATGAATGGATATCCGAACCCAGAGTATTCGGCATAAAATGTAAAACATTACTACCAAACCCGATTATTTAGGTACTTGAACAAATCAAGTACTTGCAGATACTTGATTATTAGGAACCAATGGTGTAGGGTATCCGATCCACGCATCGATCAGGAGATCAAGGACGGGCAATCTACAGCCTAAGGTAGTTTTCGTAGAACAACACTTTTGTTCATTCAGTTATGGCCATCATGCTTTGAATTATTATTCCTTTTCTTTGTTATGTTTTTAGGCACTTGCCCAGGATTTCGTCATACATAAAAAATTTCTTGTAGCATATCTATTTGTCGTACATGTGAGTAACCAGTTTGCTTGGTCGTGAAATCTGACTTGTCTATGGTGGTGGTTTCTCAATTCTTTTTATAAGATATTTCGAAATCATTGTTTCAATTCATATGAAGCGTGAAGAACATAGATATGATAGTAGGAAGAAAATGCTTATTAATATGGAGTATTTCATATCTGCATCTGTTGAGATGATTATTATTTTTTTAATTCATTCTGGCAGAAAGAAAGATTGGAGAGGGAAATGGAGATCAAGCGACACAGCGAGGAGAGTGACTCACGCGCATAACTGTTGCCATTGTTTGCCACCCCATTAGATCGATCGATCATCTGCAAACATCTTTTTCGTAAAGCCAGTAATGAACTAGGTGGCGATGTTAGAAGGAGACTGACGTTAATTGTTACTTTCTGTTTAGTTTTGAAGCAGATGAACACTGCATCATGTTTAACACTGCTTGGTAGTATATGAAAGTTTCTCTTGGGATTATTGTAAAGAAAAGCCAAAAAACATGAAATGCATTATGCTGCATTTGAACGCCATCAACTGCACATTTTTGGGTTTCGCATCAATATAAATATATTCACGCACATGTATTAAAAGAAGTTGGCAAGGGAGTCCCTAATTATCTATATCGTGTTCTCATCGATATTTTGATATCTAAAATATCCCTAGCAGGTTTAACTAACGCTGCATCATCTTTGACTAATCTTAGCCTTGATGGTTAATTATAAATTGACGTCATGATTTGTTTTTTTATATAATTTTAAAATGAATTCATAAGAACATCTTGAATGAATATAATAATAATAAAAATTATTATTTTTTACTAGACTGCACTATCTTCGACTAAAATCGTACCATTTTAAAATAATAATTTTAATTAAGGTCCACCTTAAAGCATTTTTAACTAAACTTATATCATTTTGAAGCATCTTCGAATAGCTACACTATTTTAAAGTAATTTTGATCAAAATTACACCATCTTAGGATATTTTGGATATTAAAATTATAATTCCGAAATAATGATATAATAGTTAAGTCTTCCAATGAATAATTAAGGAATCTAAAATTTCGAATTTAAGCTACGATGTATTATAGAGAATCTTTTCTCTAGTGAGAAGTAAATTTAAAAATACTGGTCATTTGGATGAGTCTCTATTAATACTTTTCAATTTATTTTACTAGTCGGTGAAAAACTTTCATGAAATAGGACGGGTCATCTTAAGTTCGATATTACCTGATTAATCACGAATATTAAAATTATAGATGGGTGATATTTTAATAACTTGTAACAATATATTTGTTAGACAATTGTCTATTTCAATTATGATCTAATTCTGATCCTTTTGAATTGTAGAGATAAAGATTAATACGTAAAATATGAAGAAAAAAAACTATCAATCTTAAATTTTCATTCAAATTTTAATTTAAGAAAGATGTTATCTTTGTATTTTTGTTGTCAATATTTCTCTCTCTATATATATTTTGTAATTTAGGTATTTGAGTTTCGTTCAATTAATCTTAGAAGTAGATAGGTTTCTCCTGATTCATATATTGAATAAATTCAGTATAGTACCGGAACTCCTCGTGATTCTCATGATACCATTTTAGAGGTAGACAACTTTAACTAAAGTTGTATCAGAACTTTCCGACTCCAGTGGTGGTCGAAGTAGGAGATATTTCGCCTTAATTCTATCTATTTTCCGATCGAGGCCTGACAATCTTGGGTGGTATGATCATATTCCATATGATAAACATAATAACGATCCGATGGTGGGTTTCGGGGTTCCCCGCCATATTTAAATGGACGTCTCAATACTTGATGGTCTTCATAAATTTGTAACATCCTTTCTTTAGACAATACTGCCCTAGTGATTTCCCTACTTTTGGCCCTAGAGCCCGAAGTATTCTACCCTAGTGACTGCCCTAGTGTAACATCTCTTTTATTCTACTACATCTCTATTTTCTCTTTCTCAAAGTCTCACTTAAGCATTAGAGGGGCCACACGAGACAAGAACAGCGCCCTCCGATCTCATGTTAACC
>JBBUKS010476727.1:0-17188 GCA_038050645.1 Hedychium gardnerianum
GTGGCGAGTCACTCTTACTTGTGGCTTGAGCCGGTTTAGGCTTTCCTGGTGATGCGTATGCGCCTGTTTCAAGGCTCGATCGACGGGAACGAAGCATACATACAAAGATAGCGCTAGTTGGAAGATAGGCAGGCGGAGCGCAATGAAATTGTTTTTGAATCACTTTGCGCTTGAAGAACATAAACTTTTCGTTTCATTGATACCGAATGAGGCGATGCTAATCGTTTCATGTGGTATGGTTATAGACGGAAGTAATGAAAATGCTTCGGCGGTCGGTCTCGGAAAGAGGAGCAGGTCTATTGTATAGAAGAAGCACAGCCGGTCCATGGCCGACCATTTCCCTGGACAGACTCGACAGAAAGCTAGCATTAGGTCTAAAGACGAGCGGAACCCGAATCCGCCTCTTGGAATATCTCTGACATCGTTATTATTGATTTGAAAGTGGCTTCTTCAACCGACCGGTGTACTAGCTTTACTCTTTAGGAGTCTAGGTATACTGGGGCCATAAGATTGGCGTTATAAGGATGCGTCTTAGTTAGAGTTAGAATAGGAAAAGAAAGTCTTTGAGTCATGGGCTTATTGCCTCGTTCTAATAAGAACTTAGATAGCCGTTCAGGTAGCATCTCGAAAAAAACACTTTTTGGTTTCTGAGTCTTCGAGAAAGAATATCGTATTGAAAGCCCTTCTTGAACCAGGATTTAGATCGAAAGGAAAGCGAAAGTAAGACAACGTGCTGATTCTCCAAGATGGATGCTTCTTTTTCTTCTGCTGCTATGAAGAAAGAAAAAAATGAAAGAGTCTACATTTCACTTAGTAATAGTGTGCATGATGCATACACCGACATGGATCGGAGAGAGGGCTTGGGGCTAATACATATCAAATCAATATCCCTATCGGATAATACGGGAAAAGAAGACCACATAGAGAGTTAAATAGATAGTTAGTATAGAAGTCATAATTTCTACAGATCTTAACCTCTCAAAGATCTAAAGTTCTTTACTCTTTTCAATAAATTCCGTCTATCGTCTCAATAAATTGGTCATTGGTTTTAAAGATCGGAAGTAACCTTAGTGCATGCATGGGACAGCAGGGAAATGAAAGCAGCAAAAGATCTTCGAATCATGAAACATGCATCATTATCATTGTCGACGCGGGCGGGAGTCGCGTTCCATCTATGATCCGTTTGATAGTCCTAGATCTCTCTTCTTTCTTTTTTAAATGGAATTGATTTTTGGTCTTCGTACTTATTCGAAAGTAAATGAATGCGGAATTTTATTGTCTCATGTCTAAGGCACATTTTTCAACATAGCAACTGCACTTCTACTTCTAAGCAGGCATTCGGAAAAGGATTTCCCTTTGGAAAGTATGGAAAGTCGCTTCATACCTTAGAAGGGTTAGGCTTTCGGACAAATGACATATCATAAGATGGCATTTAAGAGAGAAAAACAGTTAATCCAATAGTACAGATAGGATCTTATTAGATAATAGAATAGATCATGCCTTGGCTTGGGAGTTCTCTTTCCCTCTAACTCGAAATTGAATAAGAGAAGAAGAAGAAAGAACCGGTTGGCAAGTCAAGTAGTACGCCTGGTTCATGCTCAAGTCAGCAATAAGTTGCTGCATTCATTAAAAAAGTGTTTTTTCACGAGTTGGATTCGAACCAACTCTTTCCAGATAGATATATGGATTTCAACCGGTCTTAGAGAATCCGCTATGAATGCTTCCTTTACCGGAGCTGCTAAAGCAACTGCCAATTTCCTGTTGATTTCGCAGGACAGACAGATATTGAATTAACAGAGAAGTCAGGCGTCTGTCATAAAGTCAGGATTGCATTAGTCTCAGGGACATAGCCATGTATTACGAGATTAGGCCGATCGGAGAATGCCATAGGTAATTAATAAAGAGTTGCACGTATCGAATCTTTGCTTTAAAATAAAAGTTGCACTAGCATTAGCTGGAGCAGGACCAGCAACTAGAGTTGTTCACAGAGCAGCCGTCTTTCCCTCTCAAGCTTCGAAGACTGGTTCCATGTCCGATCCGGGTTCTTCTCGACAGATTAAGCTACTTACTAGAGTTCGGGTATTGAACAAACAGGTGGCAACTTGCCCGATAATCAAATTAGCCCGAGTGAAAGAGTTCTTGTTTTAGTAGCTAAGGAGTTGGACGAGATCTGTCCCTTTGTGGGACCCCTAGTTGTAGTGGTCACGGCAGACAAACCTGAACCAACGAAAGTAGCCGGCAGAGACGCTACGGGAGAACCGCCTAGGATGGCAGACTCGATCATCTCTTTCTTCAATGCTTGTGCATTTCGAATCGGTCAAGGGTTCAGACAGGAGAGGTACTTTAGCCAATAAAGCGTGGAGGACTAGCTACAGTGTGGGCACCAGATCCACTCAGTGAGGACGGGCATTTTCCTCCGATATAGTAGTGTCAGAGTGGGATAGACTCTGGAAAGATAGGAGATGTTTAGCCAGTACAAGCTGTGGCACCCATCCCGACTTGGAGTGGAGTAGCCAGGAAGAGGCACCGAGGAGGGACAGAACTAGACGCGCTCCGGTCTAAGGCCTTGGCTGACGTACGATCCCCGCGAAGCTCCACCTTCAAAGGGAGCTATGTAGATTTATTGGTCTATCGTGGTAAACTGTGAGGAAGAGCAAGGATATGGGTTTTTAGCCATTTCAGTGATTGGAGTCTAAAATCGGAAAGGTTTTCTAATTGAATGCATGGGTTGGTGTTCAGTCTAATTAAAAAGAGTACAAGCTTGACTCAATTGCTTTGTCTGATGTCCTAACCCCGGTGCCTGTTTTAGGGCTCAATCAAGGAAGGCAGACCTCGGAAGCAATACAAGAGTTGGTTCGTCCGACTTTCTCATTCCTCCGGGTCTGAGGGAATTGCGAGACGTAGCTACCCCCTTCTTCCATGAGAGTCGAGTGACTAACTAAGGATCAATTTACCTTATGCTTGGTCTAGCAACTGAACCCTTTGACTTGACTTTTTACAAGGTGGAATCTCACTCTTCCGAAAGCTTCTAAGTTTAGCTCTTCTTCCTTGGGCTATAAATTGTTGGTTGGGTCGGGCAGAACAGTTCTCCTGAAAGAGGAGGGACGAGCTCTCCATTCCTTTTTCTCTTTCGGATGAGTAAGCTAGTAGTAGATCTTCATCATAATCGGGTTCTACCTATTGTTAGTATAATCAACCTATAGTTGCTGGTAGGCCCTACCTGGACTTTCTCCCTTCGGAGGCCGGGGACAGGGAGTTCATTTGTTACCTGGGAGAATTGCAGAAGCATTCGAGCGGATAAAATGGTCGTGAAACTAAGTAGTTGCCCTATCGAAAAAGCTTCATATAGCCTCCGATATGGCTAATTAGGTAGGCTATTCAGTCCGAGATGGGCCTTGAGAGATCGCTTCGTTCTGTCGCTCCCTCCCCTTTGGTCTCAGACGGAGAGTCTTCCAAGGGCTATCGGGTTGACGTACAGAAGGAGCTCGTCTTTGTCTTGCGGGAATGCAACACTTGAACTCTTTCTGAATAGGAAGAATCCAGCTCTTCAATCAAGGTAGAAAGAAGAACGGCCGAGGTTTCATGAAGAGAGAGACCGAACCAAGGACATGAATCAGCAGAGCCTCCGAGGCTTTGCCTCCAATTGCATTTATTCTCATCATGGACGGTTGAAACTGGATCTATAGGAACAGAATGAGGCTCAGCGAACGGGGATTCGACTTGCCTTTCTTGCTTTTAGAACGGAGAGGGAACCTGAAGTCTGGCAGAAAATCCGAATCCTAGTTAGCAGTTTGAATAGCCCTAGTGGAAGAAGGAATTGATATCCATATTTTAGTGAACTTACCTGGTATTGACTCTATTGTTTGTCGGACTTTGCCTGGTGTTAGAAATAGATTGAATCGTAAACCAAATCCATTTTCCTGTGCTATCAAGAAGCGGCCGTCCCTTTCCGTCACTCCCAAATAGCATTCCCAGTCCTTCCTTTCTGCCCTTCCTAGCCCACTCAATTTCTTCCTCATTCCGCTACCAATCTATCATGACCGTCTTCTTTCCCCTTTCTTTTTCTGCTAGCGAGCCTACCTCGCTTGTCGCGAGCTGGGCTTGAAGCAGCCTTTTCCAGATGCAGGATCAGGATTTCAACCTTGCTGATCGCGACTTGCTTACCCGGTTCGACACGGGGGTGCTTACGTCCGGGGGGGAACAATAAAGAAGCAAAAGAAGATGCGGAAAGCCCTCTGTCTGGACCCCTCCCCGGACCTCTGTCCGGCCAAGGGACTTCTCTAAGCTCAAAGCTCCTGTCTTCTCCCTTATCCCTTAGAGAGCGCATCTATTTACTTCGTTCCCCAAATCTCATTTCTGGCTGTCAGCCCCCACCGCGCGTACGGATTAGCCACCACCCCCCATCAGTGCAATAACTGCCTGAACAACAAAGCCGAAAAACGGGCTTTGTATTCCGTTTTCGACCTTGCTTTGGTACATATCCGACAGGGCAGTTAAGCGATCAGGCGCTTCCGCCTCGTTAAGGTTGTTCCGCACGATTGGCGGAAAGGGGGCGGGCCCGTAAAGGGGAAAAAGATCGTGAAGGAGCTGAGAGATCCGTTCAATAACGGTCTCTTCTAGACTCTCCCTGACCTTCTCCTGGTAATTCTCCTCCGTAAAGGTTCGGATTTTAGAAAAAAGACGGGCTTATCCACACCGTGGTAGGCCATAGTACAAAGGGAAAGGATAGATTGGAGTACAATATCTTGCATCTAAAAAAAAGGAAGAGTCGGACTCTCCAGACAGTCCGTCAAGCCTGTAGGAGGAGTGAAGAAGTCAAGTCGAATTGGGGTTGTTGACCTACAGAAAGCATGGGAGAAAGATGCACAAAGACGCTAACGTCCGCCCGGGTCAAGGGGTAGTAAGTGATTGCCAGTCGACGAACATAGAACGACTGGCATGGAAGACAAAATCCGCAGGCAGAGGGCAGTTCTCAGTGTGACCATGAAGCTGGGTGAGAGTGTGTAGCGAGGGATATTGGGATAGTTCGAGTTCCAGTGGGGATCGGATCTTTGCATCCTGCTATCCAGTCCTCCACCCTCACGCCGGCATATGAAAGGTTTGATTCTGTCCCTGTAGCTCCCGTCTTTTTCTTCACTTAAGAATCTTTCCCGTCCCCTCCGCGTATTATCCCTTTAAACCATTAGTCCCGGTTTCGTCCCTCTTCCCGCAACTGAGCCCAGGGTAAAGATTCCCTATCCGAACCTTATGTGCCGTGGTTCCTGGTCCGCCTACTACCCATGATTTAAAGATGAAACCCGATGCCTGGACAGCTAACAAAGGAAAGCGTACGAGACTGAGCAGCCAAACCGAACAGCCTATCAATTAAGGCCCACGGAGCGGTGCGGAGCCGCGTCGTTATCACTCGCCCCTGAACTCTACAGTTGCCGGGGAAAAGCTTCTTATAGATATATGTCCCGAACCCGACTCTTTATCTTCCAACTCACTCTGTTAATGAAATGCTTCTAATGCTAAAATAAATGAATCACTTGAATCTCTCTATGTCGCTCGAGCTGTTGTCTTCTTTCCATATTAGACTATTGGAGTGATAGGTGCAGGTTATATACAATAAAACACTATTCGGGAGTTCGGAAAGGGGTTTAATGAAGAGAGAACACTCAAAGGGGTTCCAGGTCCGCTTACAACCCTCACTGGAAAGATCAAACCATAAGACTATGAGGAAAGCACAGCGAACTCCTCAAATCAACTAATTCCCTCCCGACCTCAGACAAGAAGGACTGCTTTCAAGAGGTGCTACGCCTGCCTAAGCAGCGGATGTTATAGTCCGCTCCCGTCTTTTCATTCCCGGCTGCTGAGCTCACTAAACGCCTTCTTTCCAGTACCCGTTGGTTCCGCTACTCAATATTCAATTCTTCTGGAAGTCCTTAATGAATCTTTCCCTTCCTGTCCCGCTAGTCCGCGTCGTTATCACAATATTAGCCCCCAGCTAGCAGCAAAAGGAAAAAGGATGGAGTAGCTTGGCCGGCACCAGGTCGTGAATGGCTCGGAGCCATTCACTCGTAGGGCCATTCACTCGTAGGGCCATTCACTCGTAGGGAAAAATATACCATAACGATTCACCACTATTAAATTGCCTTTGGGGCAATTTACGACTAAATATTAAGTTCGGGGCCATTTATACTCCTTCCATTCACGACTGCGAGTGATAATGACGCGCTCGTTTTATAGTAAGGGAGAGAGAGAGAGAGAGGAGCGAATTATTGTGATAATGACGCTTCCAAGCCATCTCTACGCTGTCTGCAACTTTGATATCTCATTACTCCCGATCAAGCTCAACCTGCCCTGCCTATGGTATGCCAACCTCAAGATTGGAAGAGTACCCGCTATCCGTATCAGGAACATATATACATGTCTGATCTATCAGGTGGATACTTAAGTGGGCCAACATGGGAAATATATGATCGTTACCGCCTGTTAAGTACAAGTTACATTAATTATTTTGATATTTATATTGGAAGAGAGGGTAATTGCAAGAATCTGTGTAGTGTAATGAACAAGCTGCAGCGTCAGGCCTTTAAAATCAACAGTGAATGGTTGAAGTTAATTCAAGAGAATGAGGACTTATTTGTTGAATATGGTATTCTTTTGCCAATCTTTCTTGCCTCTTTGAATATAAAAGAAGTATCCAACTTACTTAGAGAGTTCGGAATGAAGGATGAGTAGGAAAGTAGCTTTAACGAATTGTTACAAACATTATGTAAGAACATACAGCGTTCTCGTTATGAGAATTTGATTATCAATCTGGCAATAGCCTACGATGGTTATAATTTGGATTTGCCGGCCTTTATCGACTTCCGAGGTCGAATCTACCGCTGTGGAGTCTTGCATTTCCACGAGCGTGATCTAGCTAGAAGCCTGATTGTCTTTGCGGATTTCAAATTTAAGGACTACTATATTGTTGAAGATATTACAAATACATTAAAGGCATCAGCTGCCTTCCATTTCAAGTCTTTCGTCTCTGTCGAGGAGGCAATAGATTGGTATGATTACAACATATCGCAGGTATTTGATAATCCTTTCGTGTACGCTCGGGAGGCAAAACACCCCTTTCAGTTCCTCGCCAATATATTAGGTGTCTCTGATCTTAGGAGATTCCCTATTTGCCAAGACGCATCAGCTAGTGCATATCAGATCATGAGTGAATGTTGGATAAAACAATTGCTATGAGAACGAATCTCTTCCCTTCCCATCTGAGGATGGTAACATCCAAGATGTTTATTCATTCATCCTCGAAGAGCTCAAGGAGTTCATGAAAGCAGAACTGGAGAATAATCTATCAACGATAGGCGTCATTATCACAACACAATGAATCGCAGCGATGACTTAATAGTATTTTTGCGTGCATGGTATTTCCCAAAGCCATTCACTCTACCCTAACAAAAAAACACTCTCTCTCTCTCAGCAAATGAACTAGTATGTAGTGAATGGTATTTCATTCAAAACGTAGAAAGATCTGACCACTTTAAAACGAGCCAAGCAACAAGAGTGAATGGTATATTTTTCCCTTATAATAGTCGTGCATGGTATTTCCCTACGAGTGAATGGCCCTACGAGTGAATGGCTCCGAGCCAAGCTACTCCCTCCAGCTAGCTGGCACCAGGTCGTGAATGGTATCCCATTCACGTATTATTCCATGTTTCTAGGCCAGGTCGTGAATGTGTACATTCACTCCCTCCAGTCGTTCATGTATCCATGAACTCTCGGTGCCGGAAATTTCCATTCCCTCTTGGTGTTGGCACCAGGAGTTCATGTATCCATGAACTCTTGGCGCTGGCCAAGCTACTCCCTCCAGCTATCTGTCGATACCCTCCTCTTTTTTAAGCCTATCACATCTGGTAGCAGCCTTTAGTGGCACTGATCCAAGTGGAGTAGCCCCTGCCCCAGCAGGAGATTAAGCGTCCGGGAAATGATTTGAGGACCGTCTTCTTTGTCAACTGAAAGAAGGGCCTCAAAGCTAGAAATCCAAGGCTCGAACTCAACGACAAAGAGAGAACGAGGCCCATTATAGGAAAGGGGAATGAAAAACCTAGGGTAGAAGGACCTGCTGGGAAGGAGCTTCGCGTTCCAAAGTTCCTCTTTCTCTGCGACCTCTTTTCTTTGTCCCACTCAAGGCGAGGTCAAGAGACACGTGGGCTCCACTCTTAAGGTCAAAGGATCCGGGAAGGGCATGAGATTCTATATCACCACCATCTCACTGACTGGACAGAGGTGGAGTGCTCCATCGAAATCTTTTCCACGCTCGTAAGACAGTGAGCCCAGCTGACCGACGACCTGGTCTTTCTCGATCGCAAGGCCGGCCCAGTAGTCCACTCTAAAGCTCTCTTCCTATCTCTATCTCTTCTGGATCTGACCTGACATTCAGTAGTGAGCGGGCATATATGAGTGGGCATATAAAGGACTCGCTATGGCCCCCGCAATGAAGTCAATATCCCACAATGATAAATAGGCTAAATCAGGCTTGTTGAGCTCTGAGTTCAACGAGGAGGGGACCTCCCCCTTTGGAGGCTGGCTATCAGATCTGTTAGAGCCGAGAGGAAAGGCCTTCTCGAGCATATTACATATTACTTGATTGCACCAGTGCTCTGCGGGCCGGACTCCCCCGGGTTCAATTCAATTCAGAAGGCATCGTCCAAATCTAATAGCTCACGCTTAGCTCTCTTCCTACACTACTCACTAAGGGAGAGGCACGAACTTGGGTCAGGTAGGAAGGCATGGGATTCAATTAGTTTAAAGCTAAGCAAGCAAGTGCACTCGTTCTCGTATTCATCTCCCCCTTTCCCAAGCCACGTCCCCATGATTGAGCCATTGAAGAGCCCTCCCATGCTTTTTCCTAAGCCCTCTGATTGAGCCACGTCGCGATGCTCGTCCCTTCCCACGCTTTCTGCGCATGACTTGACTTGCTACTTTAACCTTTTTTATATAGAAAGAAACATTCACTCTACTACGTGGCTCCGCTCTCCATGTCCCGAAGGACGAGAAAGCCTAACTACCCATCCCACCCAACTATTCCAAAACCCGTTATGTCAACCCACCCAGGCTAGCACTTACCCAATTTAGTTTAGGGAAAGGCTTTCCAATTAGGGAAGAAGACTAGGAAAATCATAGAAAAGAAAGTGTTCGCAGCAGACTCCCAAGTGTTCGCACAAAAAAAAGGGGTAGAAGAGAAGTGTTAGCACAGTCAACTCATTCCGAAGTAGCCTACCCACGACCAAGCTAATTCCACATAGAAGATATAAGGAGCTCATCCCCATAATCAAGAGTCTCACGGCTCCTTTCTTAGACTGACTTCTAATATCAAGCTCCTCAAAAAGAGAAGATAAGATGTTGACGTCAATTCCACGAGTCAGAACCGGCTTCACTCTCTAACGAACGCTACACTATATTGATCGCTGCTCCGGTGCAGGTGCAGTTTTCTTATCGGTGGGCTCCTCGGTGCTGAGCTGCCATAGGAGGCATAGAGCTAGTGCTGAGCTTTATATATAGGTGGAGAACCAGTCCTATCAAGCATTCCATCTTTCCCATAGGAGTCAAATAGTAGAATCCGCTTCCTTCCTTCTTCTCTGCACCCTCATCGTCTCCTTGGCCGGACCAGCCCCATTGAGTTTTCTCCCATTCCGAGGACCGGCTTTGATTCTTAGTCCCTTTCTTTTGGGCACGCAAAACGACTTGTTCCCCCTCCTCTCTGCCCAAGGACTTCCTATTTTTGAAAGACGAAAAAGAAGATCTTCGCATAGTAGGGTCGGTCTCCCCCTTCTACCCCGGATTCGGTCCTTAGGTGCCCAGGTCGATGTTCAACCTCTGATCCGCGCGCATGAGGATTCCATCTCACTACCGACAGCTACGTAGGTCTCTACTTTGATCCTGCTGGAGACACCCTACTTCCCGGCAGTGGTCTAGGGACAGAGAGAAAAGAACCGGAATCTGAGCTCGTAGGCGCCTTACTCTTTGCTCCGGTAAGCTCTACTCACGCCATATATTTAGTGGGTGCTCAAGTCCCCTTGGATGATAGGACTGAGTCAACACTCAGAAGTTGGGATAAGAAGCCAGGAGAGGAAGTCGACGCGGCCGATATTGAACATATGGAATGTGGTTCGCGGGGATTTTCAGGATCATTCAGCAGTTGGCCCCTCCAATTCCTACTCCGCGGTTGGCACTCACTCGCATCGAACCCATGAGAGGCATGATTGAACAATAATAGACCACGTAGCGGTCGGCTCTCGTCCCTATATCTGAGTTGAACGAGTGGGAGCTCTGCCTCATTCTTCGTTGGCAGTTGCTCGTCACTGATTCCTTCGACTATTAGTAGAGTAGTGAGTAGTGGTTCTCAGAGGGCTCTTCACTCAAGTCCGTGATTCGGTCGCTTGGATTCTTGCTTTTAGCTAGGCACTCTCTCGCTCGAGTACGCAACTGATCCTCTTTAGGCCAGGTTTTGCAAAGCAAAGTTAACGGGCTCTACAGTCACACGGAGCGGTGCGAGACAGAATCATTATAATAAAAGAGCTCGACCTGAACGGGCTTGAGCTTTGCGAAATCAAAGCAAATACGGATCGAGTGAATTGAATCCCACGGAGCAGTGGAAAGTCTGGTCGGGCTCTGCTGGCGAATGAGCATGAGTTCTCGGCCTATGACCTAATCAATTTAAGTAAGGGAAAGTGGGAGCACCAAGGAGGGTCCGGAAGTGAAGAGAGTTAAGCTATATAATATGGAAGTTCTCAATTGTCTCTCGGAAGTCTCTCTTCTCAGTTTCAGCAGAGCAGTCAGCCGAATTCAGATCTTTTCAATCAATTTCTTTCGATTTGATGTTGGTGTTGTCATTTTTTCTATTCTATCAGCATGAGGGAGCGAGTGAGGAGGTGCGACCAGGACGAGCCCACCATTATTAGGAGGTCGCGAACTTGATGATTGACACTAGCCGAGCCGAGGCAAGAGCAATTGGTTTCAGCAATTTCAGATCCGTGACGCGTGATAGGCGATTGGATTATTACTTAAAAGGACGGAGCAAAGGAAGGCTATTATTGACAGTTCTATCTGCGTACGAGCCGAAGTCTCTACCAAAGTAAGCGCGAACGAAGAGTAGGCGATTCAAGCGATTCAAGAGGGGAAGTGCCATAGAACGGAAAGGCGAGAGTGACTATGAAGCTGGCTATCACGGACAGAGAGAAGGTCTAGCACCGATAGAGGAGCGCTTCCCTAGCACCGGAAGAGTAGAGAGAAGGTGCGAAGCGACCCGGAACACTCAACGAAATTTAGAAAGAAGGGAGCTGAGGGAAGGGGAAGGGCGATTACCTATAAAGCTCCAGCGGAGCCTAACCAGTTCTTTCGTCAGTTGTTATTCGGCCCTCCATCAAAAGAGAAAGTTCTCCGCTTCTCTCCTCCTCCCAAAAGCAAGAATAAGCCCTTTATTAACTCTTTCCATTCACTTTAATGCGCCTAGAAGCTGCAGTCGTTCACTCCTTCTCCCCAAGTCCGCCTCCGTTGATTGATTTATGAGCTTATACGGACTCTACTGGGAGTGAATAGCGTACTCAAATCCTTGGATCTTATACCAATAAAGATAGAAACAATACCTCTACAAATAAACATATATGGGCAAAGAATATATATTATAGAATCATTCACAGTCCATATCATTATCCTTACGCTTACTAGTCAAATAAAGTACTATACACGTCTTAACTATATTTCTACCCGTCTCGGAGTCGCTATCGCTCGAATTAATCCTCCAAATTAATCCATAGTAGTAAGTCAAGTACGCTATCGCTCGTACCTTTAATTGACATAGACACAAACACTACACCAGGATGATGCATGGCAAATAGTCGGGATAGCTCAGTTGGTGCAAGCTACCTAGCTCATTTACCATAAGTACCTGAAGGAATGAACTAAAAGCGGACTAGAAAAGCGATCAGGCTATAATGAACTCGTCCCTGTAGCTGAACCGCGTAGTGGGGGTCGAGCTCTCCCTAAGGGTCGCCCCTTTGGTCGCCTCCTTGAAGTCGGCCCTCTCTTTTTCATTGGAGTTACACTCAGAGCCGATAGTCAGTCTTTTACGTCTTAATGAGGGTCTAGTCCCTCCCGACCCTAATACTCTTTAGACAGCTCACTTGAACCTCGAACCCCACGGGTAGATCTTTCTACGTTTTGAATGACTTCAGCTGCATTTTTAGCAAATTCAGTATTACGTGAATGGACTTAAGGTAAGGTCCCGCGAAGCCGGTCAGCTATTCGGAGCGTTCTTAATATGCCTAAGACACTTTCCTGAAAGCGCAAAAGTACACTCAAAAGAGGGAGAGAAATTCTATTGAAGTGATCCTTATAGATCTGTTTCTACTATATGCTTAACACATGCAAGGAGAACAATTACACTCTCGGGTGACCATCAAGAAGGAAGGGAACACAAAACAGGTATCCAGCTTCTACATATTCAATATATGCCTCCCGAGGTAGGTTCTTGCTTTTCCTGTCCGAGAGCTACGCCTCTAAATCCATTCATTCCCTATCCCGTTGGTGGAGACGTCAGCATAATCTAATAAGGAAGTCAAGTCTTCGTTCCATGAATGACTAAAAGGGAGTTCGGAAAGGGGCATAATGAATATTAGATCGGGGTGCTGCTCTCCTTTGCTTCGGGGCGTCATGCTGCGAACGGCTAAGGAAGGGACGAGCGATAGCGAACTGACTATAATATAATAAGATCGGGTAGACGTATAGACGGGTAGACGTGGCGACGGGAGATATTCGACTGCAATCTTCAGACGATAAAAAAGCAGCTATTTCTCATACTTCTTTTTCTTTCCTCTCCAGGTTAGGGCATATAAGGGAACGGGAAGCTGAAGAACGGTGTCGAGCCATGCCCTCGACCTTACTACTTTAATTTAAGTTAAGTTAAGGTCGAGCCTATCTAACTTGACTTTACTATTCCTACTCCCTTATTTAGTATTTATTTCGTCCCTTACTACTTTTATTTAAGTTAAGTTAAGGTCGAGGCGTCATTATCATTCGCTCCTCTCCCGAGTCCGTCCTTGCTTTTCATAGCAGTGCTGTTTCAAGAGTGAGGGATTCATTAAATCATTAAATGTTGAAGCTTGTGCCCTAACCTTCCTAGTGATGGAGATTATGAGGCTATGCACCTTATTGTTGCTCGACCAGCTTATGAGTTCGAGGCTCCGTTTCCTTAATAAATAGATGGTATTCGTTCTACGCTCCTTACTATTAGATTAGTTTAGTAGTACGCCCCTTGCCTTCTGCACCTTTCCTTCAAGTACTCGTTCAAAGAGTTCATTCACTGACTCTCCTTATTATTATATTAGTTCAGTGAACCGAGTAGAGGACTTATGAATTTGCCTGAAAAGAGTGGACGGGAAAAGACCTTGAATAAGCTGTTCAGAGTTCAAGTTCATTAGTTTACGCCCCTCTATCTCAGTTCGGAAAAGCAGCCTGACTTCTTTGCCTCCGAGTGAATGGTTCATTCCCAGAGATTAAGTTTAAGTTCAAGTTCATGCGCCCCCTTCCGAACCCTGTCTGAGGGAGGAACGACCAACGGGAGAGGAACGATTAAAGGGAGAGAGATTTTGACTTATGACTCTCATTATGCAATTCACTCGACTAATACTAATAATAAGCAGAGTCTCGGAAGTTCCTGTTGAAACAGAGTTCTAGGCCTCAAAGAAAAGTCTCTAGAGCAACTCCTGCTAGACCTGCTTCTCGGACCTATGCTGAGCTAACTCAAAAGGGAAAAGACCTTGAATATGCCGTGAATTAAGTATTATAGCTCACTTCAGTATAAGGGAATCTCTCCATTTCCAGAACTAGGAAGGGCACCAACTAATACAAATATATATAATGTACCTGACTCTTCAACTTCCCGTACCTTTCCTCTCCGAAGAGTCTCCACGTCGCGATGTCATTTCTTATATTATATTAATTCCTTTCCCCGCTGCTGAGCTGAGCCAGCTATAGCTTTCTCGGTAGATGACTCAAAGGAGAGACTCGAGGCTGCAACGATAAAAGCAACTAACAGACTAATGAAAGCCAACTACTTAAGCAACGAAAAGCTGGCAAGCAACTACTGCTGTCTCTTTGCTCTAGTCCGATCTTTTTCACTCTGAAGTTGCCTATCCCGTTGGGTTAGTGTTCAGTCTGTCCTCCCAAGAGCGAGTATTCGGGGTGCCTGGTCCTACTACCAAAGATGAAAGCAAGGTACGAAGACTCGATTGGGAAAGTTATCAGTCTTTCCTACTTCCCGGACTCCAGTGGGATTGACCCCTGGTCTTTATCCAATGAAAGGTTCGGTTATGTAACCTTGCGTAATGCCTCAAACTACTATTCCAAGAGTGAGGATAAAGAGTGAAAGTAGAGGCGTAAGGGGAGAGTGAATGGTATATTTTTTCCCAAAGAAATACCATGCACTCGTAGGGAAAAAATATACCATGCACTCTACTCTACTCTACTATTAAGTAAGTGAAGTGAAGGGATCGCTTTCAAGTTAGGGAGAGAGAGAGAGTCTCTTTGTATGGGGACGCTCGCTTTCAAGTTAAGGAGAGGGAGAGAGATCGTATCGACACCACTTCACTTTTTTTTTCGATAATCAAATTCTTTGATAGCGGTGAACGAGCTCGTGCTTCATCTAAGTTAGTTGGGTAGGTTGGGCTCGATAGCCCGCGAACGCTACTACTCTCATTATAATATAATGAAACATCGGCATGAAAGAAAGTCAAGTCTCGCCTCCTCACGAGCTCCGTCCTCCTGATCTCTGCCCATTCCGAGTGAGCCCTGACTCTTTCTTTTCCAAGAGGAACTACGATTCAAACTCCTACTCTGGAGCTACGAACTATAAACCAGCTCTGCATCTTCTATCGTAACCTGGCCTCTCCTCTCTATTCTATATGAGAAGCGGTCGGCTCAGCATTTATGCTTGACTACGGCTCATCCCGCTGCTCGCTGGTCGGCTCCTTCGCTCCTCTGAACTGGTCTTCACGCCTCACAGGTCCACTAGTCACTGAATGAGCTCCGGCTCCTGAACTTGGGCTCTCCACTGCTCGCTTTCATCGGTCTGCCCTCTCCGCCGTTATATAAGAATAGGCGGTCCTAATTTATTCGTTCGCTAGGCGGGACCTCATATTTCCTATGGAGGTGGCGACTCAATAGCTCAACGAAGCCGCTATGCACCTTCCTTAAGCTATCCTCTTTACTTACGTCACGTGTCAATGGTCCCTTTGGTGGTCGTTGGCAGACCTTCCCTCGGTCTTCTAACTTAGAGATCCTTTGATCCCGTCTCTGAATCTGATCCTAGGCTGAGTGGCTACACGTCCTTCGTCACTGGCTACAAGAAAGAGAGATTGCTCCTCCGCGTCATGGAACTAGAGCCTCGCTTTAGCCCCTGCTCTATATCGCTTTTCCCATTCTTCTTCCCCCCTTCTTGGTCTCGTCCTTTTCCTCCCTATGGTCGCCTACTTTGAATGGTGAACCGAAACCGAACTATTCTATTATAGAACCGAACAAACCGGTCGCACCATTTGAAACCGACCTCTCATCCCCTAATCCTCTCTCTGGCACCGACCGATCCTGCTTCGTCTTGATCGCCTCATGGAGCCCCTTTCATAGCTAATCCTTCACCCAGCTCTAGCAAGAGGAAAAGGAGGAGCCCCATTGAGTTCTTGGACTAAGATGGGATGGCACAAAGCAGTCACTCTTTCCTTAGAGCAGACCATTCGCAGTAGCAATACCAATTAAAGTCAAGTAGAACTGTAATCCAAGAACATATGATGAATAAGTAGCCTTAGAGCAAGCTGATCTTCAACTCCGGGCTCTCTTCCATGGACTCGTGCCAGCCTACCATTCGATGTTAGGAAAAAAAGCAGACGAGAGGGGCGAAGCAACAGCCAAACGGAGCGATAGCGCAGTGCGGCAGAAGCAGCACTCCAGACGAAGCAGCGAGCAAGAAGTCAACCGAGCAAGGCAAGTAAGGAAGAACGGAAGTCCGAACATCGACCTCGCTCCACCGGGCGCAGCAAGCAGATATCATACTTCCTTTGCCATCCGCTCCCGAGTACTTGATGCTATGCACCACATTATTCTATTAGTTTCTATTAGTTGAGAAGAGATATAGAGCGGAGCCAGCAAGTAAGGAAAAGGTAGGAGGAAAAGGGAAAGGAGATAAATAGTAGTCCGAGAAAAAGGAACGGAAGTGGAGGACTGAAGCTCTGTACTCAAGGGAGTCCTCAACCGGCCTAATCACGACTGCCGGGATGATTCGGGAGGCGGAGACCATCCCACGAGTCCTCTCACAACTCCTGGAGGAGTCAAGCACTGGGAGCGCGAACTGAGCCTAAATGTTCAACTGTCTTCCGCTCTGTGCCAGTCAGATCGAATGCGAGGAGAGGGAAGGAAGACAGGCCAGGCCCTATCTTTCCCGAGCCATATCTGAGAAAGAAAGAATCTAAAGCTCGATCGAAGCGGATGTGCCGAGCTTGTTCTACAGTTAACTTTCTGCTCGTAATAGCGGGAATGCCAGAATAAGGAAAGTCCTCAGAAAACTGAGTAGCTAAGACCATAGGGGAGCAAAAGGCATAGGTCTGATCTGACTCGTATTCATAATTGCGTGGTAGAAGAGAGCTTAGGTGGCTAATAGCGGAGGAGTAGCGTAGCGGCGCCGAAGCCCAGGGCTAAATATATTGTTCACGATCGCGAAGGAAGCACCTATTGAGTGGAATGCACCGATCGAAGAGGGGCACTCTCGATTCACAATTCTTCGGAAGCCAGAGTGCATGCAGAGGAGCTAGACCCGTTTGTGCAGTTCATGGTCGAGAACCTAGATCCCTTAGTGCAGTTCATGGCCGAGAACTATAGTAGGAGGGCTCACCGATCCAAAACTCGCTCGGCTAAAGTGCTCGCTCTCCTCTTATCTTAATGAAACTGATCCGGGCACCCGCCTTGTGGGCTGGGAGAACCGCTCGCCTCTATGACTCATCCTCTTTCCGTGGCCCTCGGAATCCTATACAGTCGGAGAGGTCTCCCGAGAACCTGCTCGTCTCGGTCCGGGCATCAGACAGGAAAGCCGCTCTGCTCTGCGACGTTTCACTTGCTCCTCAGTAGTCGCTGTCTATAGTTCCTCAATTCGCCCTTCCGCACC
>JBBUKS010476737.1:0-17187 GCA_038050645.1 Hedychium gardnerianum
CTCTCGCGTATAAGACAAAATCCAACACCCCTCGCACGATTGGAACATCTTCTACTGACACCGCCGTACGATTAAGATTGTCCAAGCATACCGTCATACCTCCTCAGTAGACGCCATTAATGCTGACCGTACACCCTCCAAATCAGGAAGTGGTCGACCATGCCTCATTAATGACGGCCGTACGTGGTCCGAAGGCTATATAAGGGGAAGACGTCGTTACGAAAGGGGGTTCGCTTTCTAAAACTCAAAGCTCTCACTTTCATTTCCTTTTTCACCTCTGAGCTTGCTGGTCTGACTTGAGCGTCGGAGCGGGATCCCCGGGCTCTACGCCTGGTGTTCTCAGCTAACCCTCCGTCTCTCTTTCTTGGGTCCACGCAGGCTCCCGACCGAAGGTCCCCGACCGAAGACTCGGAGCAGCTGACCGGCTAGATCACCCCGACCAGAGTTCAGCCAAGCAGTTCGGCTAGTTCATTCTGCCAGGTGGCCGTCCAGTCAGCAGGCCTAGCTTTCCAACCGATCATCCACCAACCTCGGCGCAGGATCATAAGTGATTGTTGTTTTGTGTCACATGAAGTTTTGAGATTGAATCTCGGGACTGACGGAGCGTAAATCCTTGTACTCCTTATAATTCATCCTCTCTTTTATTTGTTTTCTCAATTATCGTGATTTACTTGTTGATCTTGAACAAGTATTTCGTCTTTTGTCACTTTAAACCAAGTACTTTTTCCACAACCATACGTTCAGGAAATCGGCATTGTCAACTTCAATGCTCTGGCTCAATCTCTTCTTCCAATTTCTATCTCTTCTAAATGCAGATTTTGCAGCCTCCATTAAACTAGGTCAACAATAAATAACTAGCACATTCTTTTGGTCAATTTTTAATTTTTTGTTCCAATTCTATCACTTTCTTGGAAAATTTCAACTACGTGCATTTATTTTTTGTATTAAAAATGCGGTAGAAATCTTTCTCAATCATATTTACTATAAAAAGTCACTTAGAATTACTTTTGTTTTTAAAAAATGGATCAATTATAAATTTAAGATTTATAAAGTAAAACATATTAAGCTAAGCTTGAATTATAGATAAACTAACTATGAGGATATAAATAAGGGTGAGCAAAAAATCGATCAATCAATTTTAAAATTTTAATTTGATTAATTTAGAAATTCAGTGTTTTTTTAAAAAAAAGAAAATATTGATTAAACCAATTAGTAGATTGTTTACACTATAATAGTTGACTGATATATTTGAATCAGACTACATAACTCTGTAATTATAAAATAGATTGATTTGATTACCCAATATCAATCGACTAAAGACGTCATTAATTGTTTGATCCTAATTTGCAAAAAGATTATCTAAATATTATGCTAATGATCATAACAAAATTAGGATAGATTACTTGGAAAAAGAACTTTACCAACTGCGCATTCATACTTTTCTTTAAACACAATTCAGTAATATACTCCTTAACCCCTTAATATATTGCGTCAACTTAATCCTTCGCGATTCAATAAGTATAGAAAATGATTGAAATATGACATTAAGAAAGATGTTATATTTTATTTATGTTGGAAATGATAACCTCAAATTAACTGCTCCTGAGAAACAATAAAGCATTATCAAATTAAGGCTAACATTACTGGCATAGAAAATGGATCATTCTGTATAATTGAATTTTTTTGTTATATAGCGTGTAGGACAAACCAAAAAAATCCAAACCAAATTTTTTTTGTTACGATCGAGCTCCCAAAGCTTACCATGTTCTCACTGAACCGAGTTTGAACAATTATCGCAGGGACTGGGACCGGTTATACAGGCATTCCTGTTGAATGCTTCTCCAAAATGACCTAAAAGTGTCTGCCTCCTACATTCCTTCTGCAAACATGATAAAAAATTTGATTAACAAGGTTTTATAAGTATTGTCGCAAATTCTACGTTTCATTCCATCTGAATGATGACACATGCATTAACAGATGTATACATAGAATATAACCCCAATGCGAAACCCAAATCTGGAAATACCAAAATTTTCAGATTTGTTTTCGGAGTAATATGTGGAGTGCATCATGATTTGAGGCTATGAATAGATGTTGTATAATTATAAGAACATATACTATTGAATCTATATGCTACTGCCACCAAGTTGTTTATTTTTGCATTCAAATATGGAAGTCTAGTAGAATTCAGAAAATTAATCACACATTTATTTATATTATAATTGATCTTAGGTAAATTGATTTTACTAATATTTACCCTAATCAAGTGGCTATATAAATATCTTGACTATAGAGCATATTAATCAAGCAACTTCTCCTAACCACCGAGTTTAACATCTTTTGACCGGTGAAAATGTTCCCTAACAGAATATTAAAGCAATTCTAACTAGTAAGACAGCGGAAGTACATGTCGGATAGTTCATAGCTGAAATTTACCTATATGTTGCAGAAATTTGTGAATGCAGATTGCATCTAACCTCAATGAATAGGAACATAAGAATAAACTTTGTAAGATGTCATTTCTAGCCAGAAATTTTCATTTACTGAAAGATAAAATGGAAAACAACTATGTTAAACATATCAATAGATATAAGACCTAAATGTTCGATCAGATCAGCGAACCATTTATACTATTATGGAGCCATATCCTGGGAAAAGCAACAGAAGGTGAAGAGGTTCGGAATACCTTAAGTTCACAGTATCCTTGCATTTTCTTTGCTTGATCCATTGCTGCCTTAAACCTCTCCCTTTTAGAACCTTCTCCATTCCGTAACATGCAAACAACCCGACTGAAGTCTTTCTTTTGATAGAAAATAATGCATGTTGCTGGAAGATTATCTCTTCCGGCCCTTCCAGATTCTTGGTAGTAACTTTCAATTGATTTTGACAAGGTATGGTGGATAATAAAACGCTGCTCGATCAAATCAAATTCCAAATAAGTTAACTGGATTGTAATACTCATATCCAAAAAAATACAAGTGCTTCCAAATATAAGCTTATTAAATAGACTTACTACATCTGCTTTATCTATGCCCATGCCAAAAGCAATCGTGGCACAGACAACTTTAGCTTCTCCTGTTTGCCATTTCCTCTGAGCAGCAACTCTCTGATGAGCTGCCAAACCAGCGTGGTAGTGCACTGTTTTTATCTTGCATTTTGTTAAATATTTGGATACTTCAACACATTCACTTTTTGAAAGACAATAGACAATGCCAGACATGTTGCTGAAACGATCTTTTATTAGTAGGTCAAGCTGTTTTAATGAATCTTTGCTTTTAAGTATCACTTCATACTTCAGGTTAGGTCTATCAAAGCTTGTCTCAAAAACTAAAGCATTACGAATTCTTAAAGTATCCAATATGTCCTGCAAGTTTAATAATCATGTTCAGCTTCTTGTTTTCATGCCACAACAAAGAAATGCATCTTAATCACCTGACGGACAGACTGAGTTGCAGTGGCAGTTAATGCCATTACAGGGACTCTAGGGAAATTTTGTTTAAGACATCCCAATCCTCTATAATCCGGTCGAAAATCATGCCCCCATTGGCTGAGAAGGAAAACATAACCATTCAATCTATGCATATAATTATCTAGGTTAGCCATCAAATTCGATCCAGTCAGAGTAATATCAAAGTTACCTCACACAATGTGCCTCGTCTATAACAAACCTGGCAAGTAATTCCTGTCACAAAGGCCAAAGCTGTACTAAGATCTTTTGCAGCCATTTTCAAAAAAAAAAAAAAGAGAGAGAGAGAGATAAAGATTCTTGGGATAAAATATCTCTGGACCCTAGATTTCTGCAGCCAAATAGCTACCTTTTGATGTAAACCTTGGAGTATATCCATAAAAGACGGATTCCCAGCAATTCTTTCAGGAGTAACATACAGGAGTTTGCATGAAGGATTACCGCTTCTGTATAAGAGTGGGAAGAATGAAAATAGAAGCATATAAGAACACAAACTATTAACCTCGGAACTGAAAATTCCTGATACAAAATAAATTAATATTTTCTTCATTTTAATGTCATGTAAAACAATAAATTACGTAGAATAGAATTAACTGGGAAAAAATGGGTGAAAACTGGCCCTAAATTGATTCCCATAGATAAGTGTTAGCTTCAAAATTCAATCTATTTCTTGTCAAAACTTTAGTTTAAACTGGTTATCTTTCCTAGCTATTTCAATATTTTTCTTGGAAATGCATATGTTGTGAAAGAAAAGGTGAATAGCTCCTCTTTGAATTATCATGGTGTTAGGTGGAACCAGTCATTTAGATGACAGTTCCTTCTCTGATGGTTGCAACAATTTTGTGAGAGGAAATTTGTGGCCACCTTTAAAAATGACAAAACGATACAATCCTATTTTGATAATGTTACAGTTTAAAATGGATCAAAAGAAGCAATAAGTGAAATTAGTTCCGTGCTTAAGCTATTTTCCAAAACCAGGTTATTTTTATTTGGTGAATCTCTGACAGATACATATCATGGCAAATACAAATTGGTTATGTAACTTTAGTTCAAGCATTATGCATATTGAGCACAATCTCATCGGCTATTTCATCCTAGCATAACCCATTGACACATCTAAATGAAAATTTCAAACCTGATAGTAGACTGGCAGAGATCAAAGATATGAGATAGTGAGATAAGAATCTTGATGGTACTATATGAACTCATAGTTTCAAGATGGAGGTGTTTCATACCTAAGTTCTTGGATTACAGCTGATGCTTGTGAAGCAGTTTGCTGTGAGTTCAGAAAGGTTGCAGGTATTGCATATTTGACATTCAGTGTAGTGATTTGATCTTGAATCAATGACAGCAAGGGGCAGACAACAACTGTAACTCCTGGATGAAGAATAGCTGGAAGCTGTAGGTTCATGCTAGAGTTAGCAAAATCATTACCAAAGGATACAAAATGAAACTTATTTTACAAATTGAGATTAGAAGTTGCAAGGGTGAAATTTTTGTTTATTATACCTAAAGGTTTTACCCCGACCTGAAGCAAGCAAAGGTTTATAGTGGCTCTAGTATTTGCCAAAGTATCTCCTTATGGTGTAATTATCACAACTAATTCATCATTACTTTCACCAGTGGAATATTGGTTAGCATTGTCTATTAGGTAAAATCTTCCTTATATTTTGCTTATTATACCCAAGGTTTTACCCCAACCTGAAGCAAAAGCTACAGGCTTTATGTATTTGTCAAAGTATCTCCTTGTTGTGCAATATCACATGCTGTTAATTCATCATTATTTTCACCAGTGGAGTATACTGTCTAACTTATGTACAATATTATTAGAAATTATGCATGGTTATGCAAAATAATAAATTGGTCTATCAAAATGGCCTCCATTGACTACTATTATATCTCCTTCACAAATCCCAAGAGCTAATATTCCACAAAACCATGTGGATAACAACGATCTGAAAATATATCAAGCAAATATCAATGGAGCTTTGCTGAAATTCCAAAACTATAGATTAGAGGAACATAAAACCTGGTAGCATAGACTTTTACCGCCACCAGTGGGCATAAGGACAAAGCAATCTTTCTTCTGCATAGCTGCCTTGCAGGCTTGATACTGCAGAGCACGAAATGTTCTGTTACCAAAAACCACAACATTTGCCAATGAAATATCATCCATAGACTGCAGTTGTTCATAACTTATGGTTTCACATCCATCTTCTACTGCATGCAGGTCTATCCCTCCAGGGGCATTTGATGAAGCTTCTCCATAGTAGCTAATATCTTCATACACCTTGAAGAATGAAAGAATAATTATTTGGATACAATGAGAAAAAATACTGGGTAAATTTAAGCAGTTTGAATATAGGTATCTGAAATCAGCAATGCAACAAAAACAATGAAAACAGATAGAAGGGAAATCTACCGGACTGGGGAAAACAACAGCATCCAAGATATTCAAAATAATTAAGAGGGATGTTACAACAGGTGTACAGGCAAAATGCTATTGCATACCAATGCAAAAAAAATTTGAATAGATAAGAGTTTCAGAAATAGTTAAAGTTAACTGGAAAGAAACCTTTACTAATTCAAAGCTAATATACGCCAACATCAACAAGTGTGTCCTAACTATTTGTACTTGGCTACATAGATCTAATTTCAAACCATTGAGCTCAATGGTTAAGGAGACTAGTTATAACTAAGTTGTTTATATCTTATTTAATTATATTGATAGTTTATCAATTCTACCTCTAACCCGTAGACAGACCAATATAACATTGTAATGACTTGTATGGCTGGACGAATTACCACTGATATTTTAGCATACATTTTACTATGCTCATCCAAACTCATTAAATTTAGCATACTGAATGGGGATTGTAGAACAATGGTAAACCCAAAAAGAAAATAATTGTCTTATAAAAATAACAAACAAGAATAACTTACTCTTGGTTTTGAGGGTTGTTCAATTGTGTGAACTTCATTTCTTTCATAGCCAGAAGAAAGATTGCGATCATTCTGGCTTATGACTTCTAAACGTGAATGATTATCGTTTGATGAAAAAACTCTCCCAGCAATTTCGTTACCTGCATATCCCACTGAATTTAATCTTCATTCATAAGTTTCTGGCACAATTGGATTCTCACCTTCTTTTTTGTCTGGAACTGTATCAATGAATATGTCACTCAAAGCTCCACCAGCTTCCATTTCAATAGCTTGCAGATCATCCCAGTCTTCCTTGTCTTGGTTAAAATCAGCCAATGCAGCAAGAAAATCATCACCACAATGCTCCACGGTAACAAAATCTGTACCATCCTCCCCTACACAAGGAATTAGAAAAACATCACAGAGACAAGATAAAAAAGATGTCAGAAAATTTCTAAAACCAAAATAAGTTGTCAGAGAATTACAAAATTATACAGAGACACTCTCTCAGCGTTAAATTCAAACCATTTGACAGAATGATTGATTTGAATTACTAAAAAAAGAGAGAACATTTCCAACATTATCTGGTGGTAGAACTTCAAATCATAAGGATGTTACTTATTATGGGACATTTTTATTTGCACCCCAAAGAAGAAAAAAAACTACTGAAAGATATTGATTATTCAGCTTAAAGTTATTGTCTTCTCTCGTGAAATCTAGTAAACATTTTGCATTAGCCACTACCCTTCCTATCAATGACCACTAAAATGATTTCCTGTCCTCTCTCATGTATTGGTCACTGTTCGGGCTAGCTAGATTAGTCCCCGTGATTTACCTTCCTCCGTGTTGGTCCTGGGACAGGCTGACACGGGCGCTGGGGCGAGCGTTTCGCCTTTTTGCCACCACGATGACCACTAAAATGACAAAGAGTCCTTCTGATCAACAAGTCTTACTGTACAGAATGTAAAACTTAAACATCTTTTCGCAGAATAAACAAACATCGGTAATGTCCAAAAGAAGAAGATTAAATGGCCCTAGAGTCTTGCAACTAAATGATGCCTAGGGTTTAAGCGTCAATATCACAGAAACTACAATTAGCTGAAGGAACAACGTAACATTCAAATACCAGATAGACTGAACAATACAAACTTGCTGTCAGGGGGAATTGAATTCGCTCTTTCAGATTGAATGCCAAGTAGAAATGGATAAGGGAATGTCTCACCATACAGATCGATAAGGCGATCCAAGCACTGATTTGCAGCATCTTCATCGAACCCGAATTCGTACGCTAAACTAAGAAGCCGTGCTCTCTCCACCTCCATTTCCCGCTCCGCCGCGCCAGCCCAACTCCCAGTGCGCGACGACGAGGGTTGACGCGTGCAAGCGGCGCGGTTATCGGCGGGAAACTAACATTTAGGCGCTCCCTCCAAATGAACCGACCCGGCCCGAATCTGTCGCACTCTGCCAATTTTGGAGTTTTATATCAAAGATGTAAAAATGCTCATAAATTTAGATTAATTTTGAAGTTACTGTTGGAGAAGAAAATAAAAATAAAATGAGGAAATCGATCCCTTTAGAAAAAAAATAAATCACGTAAAATATTTGTCTTAATATAATAGTTCTAATATTTTTATATTATTTGAAAGAAGATAAATTATAAAAATATTTGACCTAACACAATGATTTTAAAAGAGATTAAAATATTTTGGATCTATTAAAAATCGAACTTATCAATTAAATGCAAAATTGTGTGTGTCAATTTATTTATCTATAAAATTTACAGAGCTTGAATGTGGCTAAAGTTTCACGAACTAAAGCAAGGACTAACAAATTAGAAAATCATGTATAATAATATTATTAAATATACCACAAAGAAGAGTTGCTCATATACTATTGCTCATAAAGGTTAATCCCATCGAAACAATACCCAAATTGTACTACTTATTAAGTTGATTGTCTCACAGGATGAATTGATGTTTAATATATGAAATATTATTATAATAAAATTTAAAGGTCAAATCCTGACTAGTAATCAGGTTCTTGTCCTCTTTCATGCACTGGTCACTGTTCAGACTAGCTAGACTAGTCCTCATGATTTACCTCCTTCGTGTTGGTCTTAAGATGGATTAGCTGAGGCGCTAGGGACGAGCGTTTCACCTTTTACCATAACTAATATTTAACATGTTCTTAATGAACTAGTATTTAACATGTTCTTAATGAACTTAAGGGCGTGTTTAATTTAGAATTATCATGAATAATTTGGTTATCCGTCTACATTTATCATCCCATTCGAAATCAAAAAATCTCGCACTATCAAAAAATTTCTTGATTCAGGAAGATAAGCAACTTTTTTTTCGAAGGCGACAAGTGACAATGATAGCGAGGAACAAAAGTGAAGCAAGAAAAAAGGTTAAAAATAATCAATAATTTTTTTTAAAACTTTTAATATTTTAATTAAAAATTTAATAAATTAAATCAATTAACTCTTAATTATCCTTAACATAAATTAAATAAAATAAAATAAAAATATTTTTATTTTATTCAATTTTATTTATTTATATATATAATTATTAAGATTATTATTATTATTAAACTAAAAATAATCCGATAAAATATCACACTAAATTTTTATTACATTATTTAAATTGAACCAAATAACATGAATCTAATCAGATAATCAAACGCATCCTAAAACATGCTTTTTCAAGCTCAGTCGGTGCTAATATAAACGGCTCATACCCAAGGAAATTTATACACTTCTACATCAATACAAAAATTATTTATTTTAAATAGATAGCAACAAATACTTGGACAATTTATTTGAGTCTAAAACATTATTCACAGGTTCCCACTAGAACGTAGATAATAAAAGGTCCGTAATACATTCCAATTCCATGCCCCAGTCTCATGTACAACCCTGTAGAAGCATCCACCCAGCGTATCACTCCAAGCAACGAGCACCTCGTCCAATTTTGGCATCCTTTTGCGACCTCTAAAGATGTTCAGACTTTTATGCTGAAACAAGGTTGATGCCATCGTGTCTGCCGCTCAAAATCATGCATCATCATCGTCAAACATTGTGGAGAGGACTAGCTGCCTCACAAACTCACTCCTCCTAGCACTCTCCTCCAGGTTTTTGTCCGAGTGAGATGACGGGGCGCTGTAAAATGAAGCTTACAGATGTTAGAAATAAGATTAGATAAAGTGCCGGACATTGAACGAGGTAATGCTACCATGGTCTTAAAAAAAAATATCCTTAATTCCCTTATCTGGAAGTGTACCAAGGGTACTTTTGTCATATAGCAATTCTGATGATTTAGAAATCTCTGGACAATTTTTATCCTTGTGAAATTCTTCAAAATTGGTGAATACTACATAAAAGAGATTAAGAGCCAGCCATGTCAAGACATTACCGACAAATTGACAAAATAACATCATCCATTGTCAACAAGCACATGATTAAACGTCAGATATTTGGCCTTTGACAATGAACATGGACATATCATGTTAGTCTTACGCTTCTAGTGAGTTTTACCAATGAACATGGAGATATTATGTTAACTATATGCTTCCAAGAGGTTTTATGCTGGAAAAATATTCTAAACCCAGATTCGCAGCAACTAGAATATAGAAACAATATTCTAAACCCAGATTCGCAGCTATGAAAAATCTGTCCCATAATAAGCTAGATATTCATTACCCCCAAAGAAATTAGTTTGTTATTTCTCACACAAAAAAAGTATAACCATAGTATGACATTGTCTCCTGATCACTACCAAGACAATCCAGTAGAAAAATGATCACTATATACAAGCAGAGAAGTAACCAACTGAAATATGAAGATGGGGCAATCAAACTCAAGTAATTGCACATAAATGACAAAAATAAAGAGGAAAAACAACTCATATGACTACTGATTCATAATTAAATTGCCAACAGAAATTCGTCAACCTATCTAAAGAATCCAAACAAACAGTAAGTGATGAATGTATAACAATCATAAACTAAACTCTATAAGGGGACAGTTTATGCATTTACTGGAGTTTGATACGTCACAGTAAATCATAATGCTAAAAGTTTAATCATCCAATTTGAGAAATAAAGGCAATGAAATGTATAATAATCATAAACTTCAAAAAGGAAACAGATTAAGGATTTAATGGGAGAACTGCACCAAAACAATTTATGTATCAATTTGAGAATTTATGCTAAAGATAAATAAAAAAAAACAGTCCAGTGCATGAAGCTCCCACCAATACGGAGTCCTAGGGGAAGGGTCTATTGTACGCAGCCTTACATAACAAGAGGTTATTTCCGCGACCACCTAATAACATGGCAGCAATTTTACCATTGCGTCAAGGCTCCCCTTCTAGTTTATGAAGCAAAATTTCTAATAACTCAAAAGTCATCTAACCCAAAATTTCTAGTTTATCAAACAAATAGTACCCAATTTCTTAGTGGATACAGAAAAGAATCAATTTTACATCAACTGTGAGAGAGGAAGGCAGCAAAAAAAAAATTTACTATCAAATACCATAAAATTTGACCATATGGAATATACCAGAACACTTCGAGATTTATAAATTTGATGTCATTATTACGTCATACCTCTCAACCAATTCCTCATCTGAAACTTTGCCTGCAGAAGTTTCTTCAGCCAGGGGTTCAGGTTGTTCATCTGATGTATCTAACACAGGTACATTAAACATGAATGACGATAACAACGGATCAGGTGCAGCATTGGAGGTACCAATAGAACCTCCCAAAAGTGAATGAAGATTGTCTTCATGTAAATCCTTTCTAAGCAGAGAATGTGTAGAGTGAGATCCTAAGGAACCTTTGCGTAATCTCCTTCTACGCTGTATGTTAGTTATTGTCAAAGAATCCAATCAATTTAGTCATACTTGTGAAACAGTCATTTAAAATACAGTGGTTGCTTACAATAGATATTTCAACTTCTGGAATAGGCTTTAAGTAGTAAAGAAGCACGCAGCAATATCCATGAAGAATAGAATAAAAAAATTGATAGATACAGGCAGCCAATGAAAAAGAGAAGAAAGGATATCTTAAAAATACTTGCATGTTCAGTTGTTATGTGAGCAACCATCTCTGCCCCAACTCTAGCTGCACAAACAGGGCAGACCTACAAGCAAGAAACCAAATATGTAAACAACAATATATAGGCATCAAAGACAAAACCATAGCACATAGGTGAATCTAATTTCCTCAGTTTTGATTCCTACGAGCAAGAAACCAAATATGTAAACAACAATATATGAACATCAAAGACAAAACCATAGCAAATAGGTGAATATAATTTCCTCAGATTTGATTCCTATGAGCAAGAAACCAAATATGTAAACAACAATATATGAACATCAAAGACAAAACCATAACACATAGGTGAATATAATTTCCTCTGATTTGATTCCTACAAGCAAGAAACCAAATATGTAAACAACAATATACGGCCATCAAAGACAAAACCATAGCACATAGGTGAATATCATTTCCTCGGTTTTGATTCCAATTGTAGGTTCTCACAAGCAGTTACCATTTTACACATAACACTAAAAAGAAAGCTTTACGAAATGAACATGGTTAAACTCTCAGTGGAAATAGTGTGTATCAGTTAATCTGGTTAAAGACAAAAACACAAGCTCATTTATTCTAGTTGCCACCTATATGATACCCACGTCATGGTCATGTAAGAAGAAAAAAAACAAATCTTTCGAAAACATGTTAGATAACCAGTTCAGTGGATGGAGAAGAAACAATGATTTTGTATTGCATGTAGTGGTTCAATTGTATCAGTTAACTGCAGTTTACTGAATTTTTACAGTTTCAGACAAAAAATGAATAGAGAGAGAGGATTTTTAAACAGAATCTACTATCAGCCAACCCTATAAAGAAACCTATAGAAGCAACGAGCGCCCATAGAAGCCACGAGTGCTGAATCTGTACCCTGCGAAGTTTGATTTGTTCTAGTACTAGTATGAAATAAATTGTGAAAATGATCCAAGTAATAAATATCCAAGTTTCCTTGGGATCCCAACTCCAATACTATCATCATGCTTCGTTAGCCCATACTGCTCCACAAATAATTTAGATGTCTAAAAGAAATCCTGTTCGATGTTGTGCACAATCAATATAAACAAGATAACTCAAAATGTAAAAAATCATGGTCAGGTTAAGCCATTGGCTGGTGAGCATCTAGCCCGGTGCTAATAAAGTTTGAGGTATGCAAAAACTGCAAACTGAAGGACACCAACCCTAGGGGAACTCCTGGACCAAGGTTCATCGAGAGTCAAAATAATCAATATATGAAGGGCAACGTGTTAAATCTACAGAGGTTCATAAAGGCCCAGATTTTTATGAACCGGTTGCCACTAGTGGTATATGAAATACCTTCCAAAATCATCTTGGAATGTTCTATGTGTAAACAATCAAAATCGACCTTGCTAAGGTATTCATGAACAACGCTCTTTTGGATTGTCGATATGCAATCAATATTAAAATCTTCTAATACTACGAAACTGATAATACAGTTGTGGCCAAAAAATTGAATAAGAAAAACGACCAAAATAAATAGAAGGTCAAAAACCGTTCATGACACAAATGACGACAAAAATGAAGAAGGCAGGAGAACAAATCGGCGCTCCAAGATCTAAAAGATCCTAGTAAAATTCAATGACGGCACAAATTCCAAACTTTTCAGAGGTATGAAGAGCGAGTAACATACCCCATTCATGGCCTCGACCGGATGTTCGTCGTCGATGTGGAAGCAAAGACCCACGACGTCGAAATCCTCGCAGCAGAACGGACACGCGAACTCCGTCCGAGAGTCGTCGTCTCCTCCTTCCATCTCATCGGACCCAAAGTGCGCATCTACCGTGCCACAAATCCACAGGATCAAAATCCTTAAAATACCGAATCAACGAGAAAGCAGAAGCGTAAAAACAACAAAAACCACAAGGCAGTGAATCCCCACCATATCGCGATTGCAGAGCCGACTGTCGCCGCTTGGAGGCAGCAAAAAAGCGGCTCCACGAATCGGGCTCCATCAGTCCGTTCCACGATTGGGGGTGAGACGAAACCCTAGAAATAGAGGAGGCGAGATGGGGTTTGGGTTCGGTTGGCAGGATGCGAGAAAGGAGCGAAGTCGATGACTCGTCTTATCAAAGGAAAGCGAAGGGGTAGTAGTAACCGTTTACGTGTCGCGCGATTAGTGGCGAAGCGATGTGAACGGTACCCATGTCTAGTTTAGGGAAGTGGTACGCTGAGAGTCATTTTATAATGCGGATAATATGTATAAAATTAAATAAATAAATTTTTAAAAAAAATAAATAGTGTTTAGTTTGTTAATATTTATGAATAATGTTCGTGAATAATTATATTTATTAATAAAGAAATTATTAACATGCTAAATAAATAAAATTAAATTAAATTAAATTAAATTATCAAACTCAATACTAATCAAACAAGTAAATATTTTAAATAATCAAATAAACTTTAATTGAGAACTCGATAATATCTAAACAAATCAAACTCAAATCAAACTTAAATCAAACTTAAAGTGAGAGCTCGATAACATCTAAACGAACCAAACTCAAGTTAAGCTTCAAATAAACTCAAGTTTATAAAAAATAAATCAAGTGAAACTTGAACAATCATTTTAAAAATTTGATTCATTTTAGACTCGGCTCGACTCGGCTTAGCTCAGTTATCTTATCAAACAAGTTTGAACACTTCAAAACCTAACTCGGCTTGACTTGTTTACAGCATTACGGATGAGGACGATCGATCCGATGTCAGTGGGGGCGTGCGAAACGGGCTCATGCAAGAAATGCCTTTCATGGTGATAAAAGATGAAATGCTCACCCCAGCGCTTTCGTCAGTTCGTTTCAGAATCAATACGAAAAAGATAAATAATGAAAATTAATTTTACTAGCTCGACAATGATTAATACACGGGGGAAAGAAATGCCCTTCCTGCTTCTTAGTCACGATGCTCTTTTCTTTGCCGGTTGAAAACTTTATTTCAAGACTAACAAAATAGATCGTAAATGAGAAAGAAAGGCATCTCTTTCGTAACGAATCGTTCAAAAACAAAAGCCTTCTATATTAATTTATTATCAAAAGATCAATTTTAAAATAATGTAATTATCTTTCACTATAAATTAATAATTTATTATTATTATTATTTGTTTAAATTTTTTTCCTAAATCAATACATTATGATAGCTATGATTCATAATTATTATATAATTATAACACCTATAATATCATAGCTATTATAATTGATTTGTCATATAGTTGTAACGGTTAGGTTATCGTTTCGTAGTTGTTATAATATAAAATAAATTAAAATTAAAATTATTTGGAGCCTCTAAAAAAAATTAAATAATATTTTTTTAGCTTGAAATATGACAGTTATAAGTTTCACCTCATAATAAGTTTTAGATATTTTGAACGAGTTTTAATTTAATATATTGTGTGCCTCGTAGGTCAATCTGAATTAAAAATTATAATCTCTTAAAACTTACGATTTAACATTCAGTTATAACAACTATGATTTCTATAACGTGAATGTTAAATCATAAATTTTGAGAGAAAATAACTTTTAACTCGGGTTGAATAATGAGGGGTATAATAATATTAAATAAAAACTCGTTCAGAAATTTCCAATTTGATATATTATGCGTCCTGTGATTCAACTCAAATTTAAAATTATAACTTCTCAAAGTTTACCTAGCATACGCGTTGTAGCAGTTACAAAATCATAACTGCCATAATCGTGTAACAACTCAGTTGTAGCAGCTACGAAAATCGTAACTATTACAATCACAAGTTCGACTTTAAGAGATCATAATTTTTTATTTGGATTGAACTATGAAACGCACAATATATTGATTAGGGTTTAACCATAAAACATACAATATATCAAATCAAAGTTCATTCAGAGATCTTCGATTTGATATATTATGCGTCTCATGGTTCGACCAAAATTAAAAGGTTATGATCTCTCAAAGTTTACCCAGCATACACGTTATAATAATTACAAGTTCAACTTTAAGAGGTCGTAACTTTTGATTCGGGTTGAACCACGAGGTACATAATATATTAAATTGAAACTCGTTGAGAGATATTCGATTTAATATATTGTGCGTTTTGTGATTTAATCTGATTTAAAACTTATGACCTCTCGTAATTTATCTAGTATATATGTTCTTGAAGTTATGAAATCTTAATTGCTACAACTATAAATTATAATTTTAAGAAACATAACTTTAGAGAACTTCAATTTGATATATTGTATGTTTCATAGTTTAACCTCTCAAAGTTTATCCAGTATAAATGTTGTAGTATTAACGATTTTGTAATTGTTATAACGCGATGATTTAGACGGAAAAAATATGAGAAAGATAATAATGAAAATAAATTGTTATTTTATAATGGAGTATAATTATATTATTTTACAAAGATGAAGCACCCTTTTAATAAAAAATCAAAAAAATAAGATGCTCATCTGATAATTTGATAAAAAGGGATGTTCTTTTGACTTTTGTCCAACAAAATATGTTTTTTTTTAAAATCGTTTGAAATATATTATAAATTCAATTAGTTTAGTTTTAGTTTTTTGTTTTCACAATTACTATTTAATCCAATCTGTATCCTCCCAGAACAAACTCGAGAACATCGAAGGGCGGGCAAAAATAAAAAAAAAGCTCTCCTACGTCTTTATTTTTTCCAACATCGAATATATATATTTTCTTATTTATATTAAAAAAACCTCAACTAAATATGAAAACTTTAAATTTATATAATACTATTTTTTTATTTTAAAAAAAATAGATGTAAAAAGTCAAAAATAAAATAAAATTTTCAAAATAGTTCTTATTATTTATTTTTGATCATCAAAATTCAATATCTCCGATCTTTGGATAAGATTATTTTTTCAATAATTTTATCTTGGGTAGTAAAGGTAATTATATTCATTCTCAATCCATTTTTAAATTATATGAAAATTATATAAAAAGAGATAAATTATTAATTTATATAGCAAAATTTTAATCAAAATTATATAGCAAAATTTTAAAAATGATTTTTATTAAAAAACTTTGAAAAATACTCATTTTTATTAATCATTAAAATAATATTTCATCTATTTTTATTACTTAATTTATCGTATCAAATCCATCCAAATACATAAAAAAATAATCATTAATTAGATAAACACTTTAGGTAATGATTAATGAATTCGGTAGAATCTCAATCATGATAGTAAAAGCGAAATGCTCGTCCTCAACGTCTCCATTAATTTATTTCAAGATCAATAAAAAAAATAAATCATAAAAATTAATTTAACTGGAATAAGTGAGGGAGGGCATAATAATCCCAGCCAAAACGTATTATAAGGCGTTTTCCGAGAAATTAATTGATATAACATGGAAATTAATAAAAAATCATTCAATTTAGACGGTCAAGATTTAAAGATATGATTAAAAAAAAAGAGCCCTTTTTGTTTTTACCCCTTTAATATTTAGGCCGAAGCGGCGATGCCTGCGTGTCTCGATCCACTATTTATCATTCTAGAAAAAAATTTAGAGTTTATTATAATAAAATAAAAATTAATTTTTGATGAATATATATTTTTAGATTTTTTTTTTGAAAAAATTATTTAACGATTAATTATAAATTAAATTCATATATATATATATATATTTTACATAACTTTAAGATGAATTTTAAAGAAAATGAACATAATCGGATTAAAAATTGAAAATTTCACAGAAAGGGT
>JBBUKS010476756.1:0-17187 GCA_038050645.1 Hedychium gardnerianum
ATTACTAGGTAATCATATAACTTTGATTATGGGGAATAAAATATAACAAGATGTTATTTGGTTCAATTTAGGTAATGCAATAAAATCTTGTTTGTTTGAGGATTTTAGTATATAACATAGTGTGATATTTTATCGTATTATTCTTGGTTTAATAATAATATTGTTATTATTAATAGTGATATATATAAATAAATAAAATTAGATATATATATATATATTATTATTGTTTTAGATTTTTTTAAAATAATTTTATTGGGCTTTAGATTAAGTCTATTTAATTTATCCCAATTATAGATTTAATTTATTAAAGTTTTAATTAAAGTATCAAAAGTTTAAAAAAAAATCGATCGATCATCTTCCTCCCCCTTCCTCCCCGCTTCACTTCTACTCCCCGCTGTCACCGCCGCTCTTGTTGTCGCCCGTCGCCCACTGCGCCACTACAGCACGCGCACGAAGCTTCGATGACGACCTGTGCGCGTGAAGGAACGCGACGCCTGTCACTGCCTGCTGCCACCTCTGGCATCACCCCACTATCGATCTAGCACTGCCCGGCTTGTGCTCGAAGGCTCCGATTATTCTGAGGATAATTTTGAAAAAAAAATTACTTAACCTCCAGAATTGAGAAAAACCTCGACAACGTGAGGTTTTTCGATTCCGGATTGGATGTCGAGAATGATGACGTTTTCTGAATCGAGAAAAACTTCAGAATTCAGAAAACCCTCGAACCAAACACAATTATCCACGATAATCGTAGACAGATAACCAAGGTTATCTACGATAATCCTGAACCAAACACGTCCTAAGAGAAATGTGAACACTAAGCTACAACCGAGAATAAATCCATGAAACCACTAAATAAGCATTCTAACTTAATCTATTCTAGATGCATTCCAACCAATTAACCATCATCACTAACACTCAACAAAACAAGACATTAACATAAAGAAATTGCAAGACTTAAAGTGAACCAATGTAAAGAACATTTTATCGAACACAACCCAAGCATCATTCAAATCTAACCAAATGCACGAAGGTTTAAGCATGGAATTAAAATCTAATACATTCAATCATAACCTATGACATGAAATCTGAACCAAGGGGAATCCAAATCAATTGCAATCCATCAACAACTCATACAAGAAATTAACAACCAACAAACCAAAACAACGAAGAGATAAACCCAAGGCAATTGGCGGCTGTGATGAAGCTTCAGATGAATCGGATCTGGATGAAGGACTAATCGGAGTTCGGATGTTGAAGCTTGAAGGTGCTGTCCAGATCTTGGTGATCGGTCTTAGAAGATGGCTTTGGTTGCTGAAGCGATGGCTGGCGATAGGAGTGGCTCAAGTGGCGCCGGTGGGGGAAGGAGAAGATGATCTTGGTGATCGGTGTTAGAAACATAGCATGAATCAAATTGATAGTTAAACTATCGGATCTCGACTTGGAAACTTTTATTGGTTTCTTCAATCGGATCAATGTCTAAGGTTGTCCCAACTAGGACGCATCCTAACTGCCTTCCAGAATCGAAAGGTCTCTCTAGGACTTACCTTACTTACCCACCAAACATTTGGTTTAGCTGACTTGTTTGGACTTCTTTTTCTTCTTCTTAGTGTCCGATCGACCCGCCAAGAATTTTCTTACTTGATGTCCGATCAAGATGACCCATCAAGTGTTTCGCTAGATCAACTCATCTGGTCTTCTACTCGGTGTTTGATTCTTCTAATCCACTAAGACTCCCTTGCCTAGTGTTCTGTCCTCCTGACCCACTAAGACTTCTAATGTCTAATGTTCGATTTTCCCGATCCATTAGAATTTTTTATGTTAAGTGACATGTACACTTAACTCATATTTCAAGCACAGACTGTCTAACTTAAAATCTTTTGTCAGACATCAAAATACTAGTTCGATTATTTGTGTTGCCTGTACCAATATATTTGACTAGACTTTTTCTTTATTAATCATCTAGTCAATCTTGACCAATCTAAACTTATCACCATACTCATTTTCAAACATCTGGTCATGTTTGAATCAATCCTTTGTCAAATTTGACCAAATACAGATATGTTATCAAACATTGAAACTCTGGAGGCTGATTGCACCAACATAATACAAACTTGATCCCTTCACCTAATCTTTACGTTATAGTAATTATGAAATCGTAGTTGCTATAACGTTGTAGTAGTTACGATTTCATAACTACTAAAATGTTATAGCAGCTAGTGTTTCTTAACTGTGACAACTCAAACTTGACTTATTTTTATAATATTTATGTTATAGTAATTACAGTTTGATAGCTGCTATAATATTGAATTGTAACTTCAAGATAAACATATCATAAAAATAATGAAAATAAAAGAAATCAAAAGGGGCATTAGTAGAAACCAAGAATAAAGTTTTTTTTTATATGTCTAATAGCTTTAGACAAACCTTACAATTTGATGACAAGTTAGGTGGTACGTAAGAGAAAACTCCAAGTTCATCAAATCTAAATAAGTTGATAGAGAGGAAGCTGAGGAAATGATAGACATGTGGCGTAGTAGAGTTGATCGACGAAGATGAGACAGGATGGGTGAGCGAAGGCTTTTGGATATATTTCGAAATAGCAAGAGAATTCAAAGGGGTGCGTTCGATATGATTTTTTTTTAACAATAATTGATTTTAATCTCGTCGGGTTGGCTCATGGTTTAAATTTAAAACTTACCTATAAAAAAAATCAAAATCTACTGAACAATGCACTGGAAGATAATTCTATCATTTTACGGAAGGGGTGGGGACATCTTTGATAAAAAAAAAAAAACTTGCTTTAATGATTCCGATAAAAAAGATAGACCCTCTTCACAATAATAAAATAACCAGATACATTTCTTACTGATGTTCAAACGGTGAGTTTGCATAATTTTAATAAACATTTAACACCAACACATCAAATCCACTTCTAAAGTAAGTCAATTATATATTGGGATGAAGGCCATCAGTCAATGCGAGAATCACACACACTAATTGCCTTGTATCTTGGGAACTAAGTGCATTTTAAACCTTTTTTGTCCCCTAATCCATTCTGAAATTTCCCGTTTAGTCCTCAAAATTTTTTAGGCAGCCTCAACCTTGTTAAGAAAAATTGCATAAGGGAGTTATGCCTCCTAAATCCCATCCACCTTGAACTTTCTTGCAAATCCAATTAAATAAAAAATAAAAAAATATTATTTTTTACAAGTAAAATACATATTTGTCATTGCCATCTGTTTCGAATAATTAAAGTTTTTCAAATACTCATGTCTTAAACATTACGATATTACGATCTAATCTATGACATTGTTTTTAAAAATAAAATAAAATAGAATGATGAATTTAGCCAATTCGGTTTAATATTTTAATCCACATAACTATAGTTATCTTCTAAGCCTTAGATGATATGCCAAAGGACTCCAATGAGACACATGGTGATTTTAAATAACCAAAAAAACACAAATCCTTTATTTAAATAAAAATAAAATTGCAAAAAATATAGCTAAAATACATTTACATAGTAAAAATAAAAATTCATGTTTTTTAATAATAGAAAAATACAATGTAGGATTCAAAAAGAAACATCAAAATAAATATTTAATTAATATTTTTATTAGATTAATTTAATTCCACCATATTTGAATGAATCAAAAATAATTTTTTATTCAGTTAATTGTAAGTAAATTTAAAATGGAAGTATTTTTTTTATAAAAATTAAAACAACTTCTCGTTTTACCAAATGCTCCTTTTTTTTATTTATTATCAAAAGAGAGCTCAACTTGACGTTTACTATTGGTTATGTTCTTCAAATCATTTGGTAGCAATCGTCAAATCATGTTTGACTAGTTAATGGCACATCTAGAAATGCTAATTTTGAGGAGAGAAAGAAGTTAATTGGGTTTGGCCTATAAAAAGGGACTAAATCTCGGGAAAGGATGTGGGAAAGATTTAGTGTTGAATCCTTGCTTCCCTAAGTCATCAAAGCTTCAATATCAATTTCTCTTTGTTATTGTGTTTTCTCCCATTAGATTCCATAGTGTTTAATTTCTTCATCTGGTAAAAGTGTAAGAATTTTTTTTTCCACCTTTAGTTCCTCACTAAGAAGGAGAAGCTTCTTTATTTCTAAATATAATTGAATATATCTTATGTGTATTGTTGTTTCTTTGCTACGTTAACTTCGTGTTGTAGAAATTCAAACGATTATTCAACCCTTCTTCCCTCTCCTCAAAGAAGCATTTATTTTGAAGGAGATGACTACTCAAAAGGGGTTTAGCACTACAAGACCATCATATTTCAATAGAGTATACAAGATTTATATGGACTTTCTTTGCCTAGTATTCAGTCCACTTGATCATCCATTAAGACTTATCGTTGCCTAGTATTCAATTCACACACTTAACAAATACATCAGATTTCAAGGACTTAATTTTAAATCTTTTGTCAACATCAAAATATAAGTTTAATTATATGATGTTTTCTTCACCAACACTTCATTCTCCACTTGCAAGGATCAAAATGATGGTTCTTCCCAAGTTGAAAAGCTTGAGGAATAAAATGTCACGTTGAAGTTGCAAGTGGATAAGTTGAAAAGAATTTAGAACAATTCGCATCTAGTTCAAAATATTTAAAACATAAAATTGAGAATAAACCCAACCATAGTTTAGAACCGACGATTCAAATTTTTTTGACTTACAACCTTAACCTTCAAAGTCGGTTAGGGTTCACAATTTAGAATGTCAATTACAGGTTAGGTCATGGTTCACTTCTAGGTCACAGTTATTATTTATATTTTTTTAAAAGAATATTTTAAAAAATTTATCAATTTGAAAAGGCAAAACAAAAAAAAAACTTGAAGTTATTTATATTGCCTATGTATCCCCTTATAGTGTAAGGAAATCAAAGTCCACATAGTTCGTTTATCTTTTTACCCTTATTATCTTAGGAAATAGTATTGTTCACTCATTTTCATTTTTTGTTCTTGTAGTGGTAGTTCCTTCAATATCAAAATTTTCTATCTCGTTCTTTGAAAGTTGCATTTCTTATATTCTTTTTGCGGTTCTCATCCAATCATCATGTGACACTTGAGCTTAATTCCAAAGAACAAGAGCCATGGTATAGCACCTTTTATTCAAGATATTACCTCTAGAACTAAATATTTATTTTACAATAACGATTAACACCATACAAATTAGAATTTCCTTTGTTATGATAAAGAGGATGAAATAACTTTGGGTCTTCTATGACCACCATCATAAAATATTAAAATCTGACTTGCTATATGTTTCATCGAGATCAAAGAAGGTCGTAAAATATTTTTCAAGTTTTTATCTGAAACTTGAAGATCCTCGTGAATATTGTGCTTGTTCTCATAAGAAAGTTGTGCCTCCATGAGTTTTAATCTATTTCTATCACTACTAGTACTTCGTGTTTCAGGTCCATTACCTTTTAATCTATTTTTTAAATTATAATTTTAGTAAATATTATATAAATTGATTCTAGTATTTGTACTATAAAAGCAGGATCAAGAGAATAATTTTTTTTAATAGTATTGCAGTGTCATAATACATAACTTTTATGCAAAAAATTTAATTTAAATTTTAGATCTAAAACAAATCCAACTAAATAAATTAACACACAAAAATAAAAATTATATTACAAAATTTCATCACAACTAAATCAGAAGTAAGATAATAAATATCAAATATGTTTTCAATTACATCATTAATAATACTTTTAAAATTTTATAAACACAAGTACATATGTTCCATTAATACAACAACAAATATACATTAGTATTATTAGCATTTTATGTAAAAAATTAAATATAATAGTTTTCTATATTCAAATGAATCTTATAATAATTTATAAGTTGAATTTCAACATGTTGATATATCACATGAAAAATTTTATATCTTATTTTATTGATTTTATGAAATTTATCCTATTGTTTCATTATACTAAAATTTGACCACAAATAAGAAATAGTAATTTTAATCTGCCATTTTTTTAAAGTTCTTAATCCATCTTACATGCATAAATCTAAAACTTTACACACAAATATAAAAATATAAACATTGATAGTCATTGGCATATAATTTTAAATTCTTCTATACTTGCAATATTAGGACTAATATTATCAGACAATATTGAAAATATTTTAAGTTAATCTATGATCTTCTAAGATTAAACACATCAATTGAGATATGTTGTGAGCAATATATGCTTCAAACACTCATATGCTAGTAAATATTTTTGGATTAACTGAGAGTTGTCAAACTAATGACAAGTCACATGCACCCATATATAAATAAGTTTGCCAGTGATTTCTTCAAATATTAGAACATAAAGATACTTTATTATTTAATTTATTAAAATTTCCAATTAAATATGTTTTACCTTGCCTTATGAATTTTTTAATTGTATTAGTGAGTGTGGTTCGGGAAATACTTTTAGCAGTTAGGTTAAGTGATTCTTAATAAAAATCTTTCGATGTGCATTTAAAATCAAAACTAAAAGAAAGGTGTTTAAGATAAATAAATTCAACTAATGGTTCTCTTAATTTAATATTAAAATATTTAAATAAATTAGAATTTGTATCTCTATTAGTCCATAAAAATTTAGATAATTGTGTTTGAGAAAGATTAACTCTAAACTCAACTAGATGCTTAGTTTTAACATGTCGCTTCAATGATCCATAATCATCACCAAATTAAAATTTGTAAGCTACTTTGCAATACTTCTTAAGGTAAAAGATCTTAAGGGGGAGACCACCAAATCCTCCACTTGCACATATCAAAAAGGAACCTCAACTCAAGTTGAAAGACTTGAGGAAGAGAATTCCTCTTTGAAACTACAAGTCAAGGATTTGAGGAGAACTTTGAAACAGTTTAGATCAGGATCCAAGTATCTCAATATGATTCTTGGATCTCATTGGGCCATCTACAGCAAGGCCAACCTTGGATACAAGCCAAGTGCAAAAGAAATTTCATACATGTCACTAGTTAATAGAAATACTAGTAAATTATTTGTTAGAACGGTTAAATCTTGGATCCCAAGCAATTCCTAGTTAACAAAATTGGACCCAATAAGTATTGGGTACCAAAATAGGAAATCCGCCATTTAAATGCAAGTACAACTTCAATGAAAAAGGGTGAGAAAAAGAGAAGTTTTAAAGTAAAATTTTTAAACACTACAAGAAAACAAGGCTTCATAGACAAAACAAATCCATCTCTGAAAGTCATTTTTTCATCTCTAAAAAAAAATTAAGGAAAATTTCATCTCAAAAATTCATTTGTGAAAGCTTCATTGCTGATTTTGAGACGGAAATATTTCGTCTCTAATTTTAGGAATAGATTAGAAAGTTATTTTAAATCTATTTTTTATTTGACCAAATGAAATTAGTTTCAAATGCAACTTCTGTCTCTAATTTTATCTTAAATCCATCACTAATATGTTTCAAATAACATACCAAATGTTTATAAATCCATTTATAATTCTGTTTATAAATTCATATTTAAATTTGTTTAAATTTATGACTAAATTTATATTATATTCTATTTCTATATTTCCCATCTATGTATTACTTTATAAGAAACAATTACACATTTCAAATAAATTAAAAATATTAAACACAATTATTTTCTAAATCCAAAAGTATCATACAATTAACAATAAGATAAATAAATATTCATTTCATCCAAACAAATTTAACTATTAATCAAACTATAAGTAACTAATAAATTTTAAATTCCGCCACAAGTAATCTAATCTTTACTTCGTCTATCACGACACTCATGGAGATTAGATCCTCTTGAATATAAATGATTTATATATTCTACCTCTTCAATCATTTTACGAATCATCTCCTTAAATTTTCTTCTCTTTGCCTATCTTAATAAGCTTTTCTTCCCTCTACCTATTTTCTATGATAACAAGTTCTATTTTTTTTTTACTTTAAATAATTTCTTCATCCATTATCTTGCTAGTAGCACACATGTCTTCAATTTCTTGCGATAGTTCTTTATTCTTTTCATTGGAGTACATCTCGTTAGAACTTCTATTGTATGATCTTCCAAAGTGTTGATTACGTCCAAATCAATACACTCTCCCCTTACTTGGGCCACCACCACATCACTCCATGATTTGAGATTGAATTAAGGATGAGTAATATGATCATCAACATTTTGTTTCTCTCTATATTGTTCCTATCCATAAGAAAGCTTATTCCATTATAATTCATCTATATGAAATAAATGGTTATGATAGCACTACTGTAAACAATAGAGGCTGTTCACTAGTGCAACAAAAGGATAAGAAAAAAATGAGAGAATAAGTCTGAAGTATGTTGATACCCATTCTTCGGAATGTGCAAATGTGTGGAAACTTCCACAAAGACAATGTTGACTATGATTGGAATATTGAAAAATAAATGATAGAGCACCTTGGTCAATTAACAACTGCTCCTGTTGCACCCAATTAGTTCATGCTTAGAACCTTCAATTAACATATTAACAAAATGCAATGAGAAAATAATATGTTAAAACCACATGTATTGTGTTGAAAATGTGGGAACCTTGACTTAAAATTGCAAGAATTTGACATAGTCAATGATATCATCCAACATTGATGCCTTGTCAGTCTGCAAAGATGGGATTGCATGCTTTAGTTATACAAAATTGATTAGGTTGTGGTAGGATATCAAATTGTGGATAGTAATTACAGAAACAAGGAGTTTATGCACATGAAGTGTAAATTTCATGAGAATGGAACACATGGGGATCTCTACACTTGAAATTTTTATTTCATATTGAGGAACGGAGTTTGAATTCAAATATATTCTCAAAAAAAATGTTGAACCAATTGAGGTGACTTGGTTCAGATATTAAATAAGTTGGCTAAGATACAGAATCAAATAATTTCCTAATCTGGACCCACAATCCTGCTCTACATCAAAGCCTTAGAATTTCTCCTTCATTAAAAAATTGTTAACAAAATTTATGACAAATTTAGTTTTAATGAAAGTGAATAATTACCATAATATAAGAGTGCTTTTATGTTTTTTGTACAGGAGATTAACAAACATGGCGGAGGCAAAATAGAATAACAGAGGAAAAGATCCACAGTACCTTATTTGAATTGGGAACAAGCTCTCATAGATTTTTCATCCTTTCTGCAATCTTTTCTCTACGGAGCTGCATCAATTGATGGATACACATCAGCAATACTCGATTGTACAACAACATCCATCCATGATTCAAGTATTTGGGGTTGACTAATACTAGATAGCAAGCCAAATTTACTTCAAAAATGTGTTAACATCAAATGAATATTTTATTCAGAGGAGAAGAAAATTTACTTTCAAATTTATTTTCATTTTAGGGAAAAATACATTTTTATCCACTTACATGAATCCGTTATTTTCTAACTTTAATGTTCATGCATTATATGCATTATTTTTCTAACTTTAAATTTGATTTCCACACATAAAAAGAGAAAAATTGTTAGTGCAAGGAGCACCACGTATGATAAATTAATTAAAGCTAGGTTATTTTGTGGAACTAATGTGTGTGTCGAATTTGCAAGTGCAAGTAACTTGACAAAGGAAAGAATTCTTGGTAGATCAAGTGATTATACACTAGGTAGTAGAAAACTTGGTAGGAACCAAGCATGGGAATAGACCTAGTGATTCAGGTTACTAGACACTAAGTAGTAGAAGACTTGGTAGGTACCAAGCATGGAGAAAGCCTTAGTGGGTTAGGTGACCAAACACCATGTAGTGGAAGTCTCAGTGGGTCAGTAGGAATCTGGACTAGACACTTGGCAAAGGTAAATCCTGGAGGTACCAAGCACGTATGTTGAGAGCCTTTCTGACATAGAAAGTGGTGAGGAGTGCATTTCCTTTCTAGGTCAAGGGTAGCCAACTAACTAGGCACAAATATGACTAAGGAACTACCCTATGATTCTAAGTCAAGGTGGACAATCGAGTTTTCCAAAATGTAGAAAATATGTTTTGTGGACTAACTTTGTGTTGTAGGAAGCTACTTGGTGTTCCAAGCAATCGGAAGAGGTCCGAGCGACCTGATTCAGATAAGTTCGATCATACCGAGTAATGAACTTCTAGGCAATCGGAACAAGGTCTGAGCGGTCTTAGTGTTTGGGCCACCGGAGTGCTTCTAGGCGACCCGAAGGTGAGATCCAGTAGTCCGGAGGAAATAGTCAAGATAACAATTGACCTTGATCCAAGCGTCGGGAGGGGAGTCCAAGCAACCAGAAGCCACTGAGTCATCCAAATCCGGAGTTGAAGCGAACCAGATTGGCATCCAAGTCAGTAGTGTCCAATCACCAGGGCTCTATAAAAGGAGGGTCGAGGCACCTATTTTAGCACTCATAAACGACAATACTCCTCTACTTCCTTGTGATTCTGCTGTTATGCTGCTCACAAGTGCTCTCCAAACTCAATTGCCAACTCTGTTTGTTAATTTCCATTTCATTTCTACACTAGAGGAGGTGAATAGCGTATACAATTTACAGTTGATGATATAATAATTAAATAAATAAATAATCAGAATATATAGCGAAAATAAGATTAACTATTAAGCAACAATAAACTAAATTAAATAAGAACTTAATTATTAACTTAACTAAGCAAGACAACTTTCTTAACCAAAACTATATAGACAAGATCAAACTCAACCAATATTTAGTTAACAAAATATTGCAAAACTCAAGTTAATAAAATACACAAATTCTTTATAAATGATCTCCTTTTCAAAAAATTTTATAGGTGGAGAAACCCTTTAACAAGAATCTAGATTAAGCACAATAATATGAAAAATGTAAGGCAACACAAAAGGAATAGAAATTACAAGCCCTAGATTGTTGGTTGATCTTGAAGAGCACGAACCAACATGTCACACAAAAGAGAGAACAAAAACACTTAGAAGAAGTATTTGAAGTAGTGAATGATATGAAACTAGTGACTTGAGCCTCCTTTTATATAGCCCCGTTGAATGTTGACATAGCACTCTTTCGGTTGAATGGAAGCCTTTCTGATTGCCTAGAGCATGCTGACTCGGCTGCTAAATTGATCCACTTCGACGTTGGATCAGGATAGCTCCATGGACTCTTGTCGTTTGGACTCCCTCTGGGCGCCTGGTGCATGGACAACTCCTATCTTGACCGTCTCCTCCGAATTGCACCTACTCTGGTCACTTGGAAGATGCTTTAGTCGCCTGGACACTGAGATCGCTCAGACCTCACTCCGGTCTTCTGGAAGTTCTCGACTTGATCAGTTAGAACTTATCTCCACTTGGTCTCCCGGAATCCTTCTGATCGCTTGGAACACCAAGTAGCTTCCTGCGATACAAAGTTAGTGCATAAAAAGTACTAACACAACACTTGTTGCTGGAAACTCAACTTACCTTATCTGCAACCTTCATGGCTTTACCTTTGCCAAATATTCATCTCCCAACTGACCCATCGGAACTTCCACTGTCAAGTGTTTAGCTCCCACCCACCAAGACTTCCACTGCCAAGTGTTCAACTCCCAACCGACCCTAGATCTGACCATGGCTCCGAACCGACGATTCGATGCTTCGGAACCGCCAATTTAATGGTTCCTGGAATGTTGGCCCTTAATCATAACCATCCAGATGGTTACATTTCACGGTTCGGATCATAGTTCACGACAATTCACAATAATTTAAAATTATTATTATTTTTTAAAAAAGTATAAATTTATAAAAATAATAATAATAAGCTTGTATTTATTTAAGTTGCCTACGTATCCCCTTAAGATATGAGAATCAAAGTCCACATAGTTTGCTTATTTTTCTCTCTCCTTTTTTACCTTGAAAAGTGATGTTATTACTCACTTCTATTTCTCATTCCCGTAGTGTTCGTTCCTTTGGTATCAAAGTCTTTTACTTTGTTATATGAAAGTTGCATTCCTTGTAGTCTTTTTTCTGCTCTCGTCCAATCATCAGGTAATGCTTGCACTTCCAAAGAGTCGGGAGATAAAGTAGATCGTCGTTCATCCAATATATTACATCTAGAACTAAACGTATATGGCAACGACTAACATTGGATAAGCTAAATTTTCTTTCGATTCCCGTGGTGTTGGTGCAATCGACCTCCAAGGTTTTGATGTTTATTTAATCAATATGTTTAATGGAGAGTCTGGTCAATGTTGGCCAACTAACTTGGTCAAGGTTGATCAAGTTAGGGTAGAGTCCAAGCATGTCAAGGGTGACAAGATGCTTAGCAGTTGAATGAGAAGTTGTAGCAGCTTAAGATTGACCAAGGCAAGTGAGAAAAAGTGATAAGTCTTGACAAGTCAAGGGTGGCCTAGGCAAGGGAAAGTTTAGATAAATCAAGGGTGATCGAATGTTTGATAAGGGAAAAGCTCAAGTAGGTCAAGGGCGATTGGATGCTTGGCAAAGAAAAATTTATAGGGGATTAAACCTTAGGTAATGGGAAGACTTAGAGGAGTACACTTTGAGTAAAGGAAAATCCTAAGAAAGTAAATCCTGGGTAGTGAAAAGCCTTAGATGAGTGAACTCCAAGTAAGTAAGCCTAGTAGGTCAGGTAGGCTAACTATTAGGTTTGTATGTTGTTTGTAATTTTGTCTTGCAGGAAGCTAGAGCTGGACGAAGATTCAGAGGATCTGCAAATTGGATTATGTTTGGAGCAAACCATGTCCATGCGCATGAAATAGATCTGGATTATTGGACCATATTCGAGCGACTTGACCATGTCCGAGTGACCAGAACATATTCGGGTGACCCAAATAGGTCTAGGCAATTGAAATCTCCAGATAATATCAGATCTGAGTGAGGTGGTAGGATTGACCAAGCTTCAGGTGATCAAAGTTGGTCCAGGCAATCAAAAGTTTCCAAGTCAGCCTAATCGGGAGTTGAAGTGTATCAAATTTACAATAGAGTCAGTAGGGTTCGAGTGATCAGAAGGGCATCCAAGCAACAGGACAATGTCAACAGAGCTCTATAAAAGGAAGGTTGAGGCGCCTATTTCAGACACCAATCTATAACATCTACTCTTTTTCTATTCTTAAAAGTTCTCAAATCCTCGTCATCTGCATGATCCAAGAAGTTCTACGATGAATGTTATGCATTCAGGGCTTCTAGACTGGATCTACTTTTTGTATTCTTAATTGCTTGGTTTCTTTCTATTTGTCTTTGACTTCACATAGTCAATATTGATAACTCTCGTTGAGAGTAGTTGTCAATGGTATTGTATCTACGATGTATATGCCTAGATTTATGATTATATAGATGACTCTGTGCCCGACCAATAGCCGATTGACTATGACAATATATGCATATTGTTGACACATGTCTTGGCTATTTAGGAATATCTTCTAAGAATTATCGTAGTCATTCAGCTTTTTCACCACATTTGTCAAGAATTACAAACTCAAATTCTATCGTGAATATAATTATTATAGTTTATTTAGAAGATTTTCACGAAATGGTTGCACCTCCCAAAGTAAATACATATCCACTCATAAACTTCGAGTCTCTTATATCCGATATCTAATTCACATCGTTGTATCCTTCGATTATAGCAAAATATTAGTATAGTGCAGTCCATAATCACGGGTATATCTCAAGTATCTCAATACTCTTATTATCTCTTTCTAGTGCTCAACACCCGGATTTCTTGTGTATCTATTTAGTTTACTCACTATGTAGGTTAAGTCTGGTTATGTATAACTCATCAAGTACATCAGATATTTAATCACTCGAGAGTACTCTATCTGAGAGATACTTTATCCTCAATTCTTTGATAGATGTTGACTCATATCTCGATGTTCATGCCAATGCAAAATCATCTTTGTTGAATCTCTCAAGATTCTTGTCTACATAATGAGATTGACTAAGAACAAGTCCTTTTGTTATTCTAAAAATTTTGATTCCTAGAATCACATTAGCTAGGATCTGTTAGGACCTGTATGAGCTAGAGGAGGTGAACAGCTTTGATCTTTTCTCGTTATTAAATGCGCAGCGGAATACTTGAATCAACTTCGACGTAACATTCACAATACTTGGATTTTACTTGGTATCCGCCTCCTTGAGGAGACTAATCCAAGGGTCCACTCCTCGCTCACAATTTCCACTAGAGTTTCCTCCTTCTCGAAAACCTTCCAGAGGCGGAGAAGTCTCTTACAAGATTGAGCGTAAGAATACAACAAGAAACACAAATGCACAAGCAAATGAGAGTAAAACAACTTTACATATGAGATATTTGCTTTGCTTGCTTCTTTATCTCTTTGGATAGCCTCTTGATGGTAGGAATTGCAACAACACTTTATAATTAAACCCTCAAGAATCGGCCCCTCTGATTTACCTCGAAACCCTCTTTTATAAGCTGCTGTTCGGGATGATTTTCTCCTACCAATCGATTGTCATCAAATCTGTCCATTTAAATTTGCAGAATGACTCTTTTTTACCTTACCAATTGATTAGTGAGACTTACCAATCAATTGGTTGATTCTAGTAGATCAAACCAATCGATTCTGAAGCATTCTATTTGCTGCTTTAGTGTCCCCAATTGATTGATGAAATTCACCAATCAATTAACACCGTAGCAACCATAAACCTAGTTACTATAGCAAACCCCAAAATTACTATAGTAAACTGTACTTACTATAACAAACCCTAATTTTTTGGGGTTGTAGGTTTGGAGTAAACCCTGTTACTGTAGTAACTCTAGTTATTGTAGCAAACCCTAAAAACACCTCCAAATCTCAATTTTGGGGTTTAGATTCCATCGGTCGATTGATACACCCTATCAATCGACTAATACTCCTATTTCAACCTTACCAAGTTGAATTCTCATATTGCTTGGTTTCTGGTTAACCTTAACCTACCAAGACTTCCTTTGCTCAGCATCCGGTCAACCTTGACCTATTGAGACTTTTCGTTGCCTAGCATTCGACCAACTTTGACCTGTCGGGACTTTCTCACTTATGCCAAGTGTCCAGTTCTCCTTGACCCACTTGGACTTCACCTAGTCCCCGACTATGTTTACCTAGGTCTTCCACTATCTAGCCCCACCAAGACTTCAATTGTCTAGTTTCCAATTAAGTCTTCCACTACCTATCCCTGCTAGGACTTCAATTGCCTAATTCCTAACTAGGTTTTCCACCGCCTAGCCCCACTAGGACTTTCATTGCCTAATTTTCAACTAAATCTTCCACTGTCTAGTCCCACTAGGTCTTCCTCTTGTCAACTTCTTGTTGGACTTTCGATATCGTCAAGTATCTGGTCAACCTTGACCTACTTGATATCTCAACCAACTAACATATTGATCAAACATCGAAATCCCAACTCAAGTCAACTCGAGCTTGGTCAACCCTGACCAAAGGTTGATTGCATCAACAATCTTCCCCTTTTTGATGTTTGACAATATGTTTAAGTTAAGCTAACTCATTAACCCAACTTTCCTTCATCTGATGCCAAAGAATGAATGAGGATTTTCTAACTTAAATCATACATTCTCCCCCTTTGACGCACATCAAATATCTTTTCTCAAAATCTACTCATCTTAAATCTCCAACATCACAATGGAGGTTCCCTACATTCCATTATCTCTAATGTTCAACCTTGAGCAAACACCCATTATCCTTTTTCTCAATCTTTCAAATCTTTCCCTTTCATATCCAATTCATGCCTTTAAGGTGGATCTCCCCCTCAAAGCATACTTCAACTTCTATTATTGCACCAACAATAATTTTGAGATCCTAAACCTTTAGAAAATTTCAAAATTCAAGTCATGAGGTTAAAGATTCAATCTTGAATCTAATTCTCCTTCTCAAATCCTCATTTTTCTCCTTTTTTCATCCCTTTTCATATTTTCATCAAGAAAATCCCTTTGAATGCTTATCCAAGCATATTAGAGAGTTAGGGATAATTAAGAACCCTAAAAATGATATTTAATGAATGAAATAAATTAATTTCAGTCAAAAATACAGCTAGCAATCAGTTGGTAACTGACACCAATCGATTGTGGCTTAAATCATGAAATTTCAACTTTTTAGATCGAATTTTAGAAATGCATAAGTAATTTTATGATTTTCAAAAAATCATGAAATTTTACATGAACATTACTTATGTCAAATACTATTAGGAAAAAATAGTTTTCTATGAAAATATATCTTATTTTCAAAGAATTGTATAAAGTTGGAAACCCTTAAAAATTTTAATGTTTTACTCTAACTTTGTATCAACCTAATCAATGATGATTCCTATTAACAAATAGACTTCACCAAGGTTTTTCAAAGTACTTTTGAAATGATTTTCAAACACAATTTCCAACCATGATCTATAAGCTAAACGCACATGACTTGCATATTAGCTTTCCCATGATTGGTTAACACAAAATTTATTTGATTTGATGAAACTAAAGCTCATTTTGATATATCAAATTGCATCTTAAACTTAGTTCATATCCTTACATATCACTTGTGTCTAATGTGACTCAATACACATACAAGTCATCATATGATCTTGTGAGATGTAAAATATTTTTTTCATAAACCAAGAGATCATGTATCTCTATCTAGACATTCTAAACTTGATCATCCTACCTAGGATATCAACTAATATCATTGTCCTTAATTTCAAGATATTAAAGTTTATTCACGTAAATGATTTTGACATTTTTCAAGTGCATAACATCATAAAGAAATCTAACAAGCTTAATGATGCATGACATGACATGTAATATATTTCATGGCAAGATGAATGCATAATATGATATCATGGCATGTGATAAGGTACACAAGCATGGTAGTAATGACTCATAAGAAAATATCTATATTTTCATCTAACTATCATCAACTAATTATTATGTCAAATACTTGATTTTACATGTGCGACCCTATCTCCCTTGAATATGCCGAAACCCTAAACTTGACACACTCTTTGTTGATGCAGGGAGCACCAAAATCAAACCTATATTTTGATGTTGTCAAAGGTTCAAAGTTAAATCTTATTGTTATCTGATAAACTAATCCAGTGTGCAAGATTTCAACTCTGAAAGCCCTAGTAGGTCTGGAGGACCCGATATTAGGCAAGGAAGTCTTGGCAGATCGTGAAACCAGGCAGGAAGTCCAGATGGGTCAAGAGGACCTGACATCTGGCAGGAGGATTCGATAGGTCT
>JBBUKS010476775.1:0-17180 GCA_038050645.1 Hedychium gardnerianum
AAGGTAGGTGCTCTTTTGGATGTGAACGTAGGGCAATTTTGTCACAAGTTATAGTTAATATAATTTTACACGAAGCACATCAATTTGAACTAGAAGTCAGCAAGAAACAAACATCATAATCTCGTTGGGGGGCAAAAATTCCATAAGCACCCTTTTTATTAGAATTGTCAAAAGGTCGGTGTTTTTTATTTATTTATTATCAAAATAATATTCTATTTTATCTCAATATATTTTTATTTTTATAATATTGTGATAGTTCCATAAATACTCTAACTATTATAAAATCATAACTAATACATAATTATAGTAATCATTTTTAATCAACACTTATTAATATTATATTATAATATATAATCATTTCTAATCTACACTTATTAATATTATATTATAATACCTGAGAATCATAGCTACTATTATTTGTCTCAAGATAATAATATAATAGATAGACTTAAAATTTAAATCTCAACTGCGTCACACTATAAGAAATTTTTCTCTTTACTGAAAAGAAAATCTAAGAATGCTTATTATTTGGATGTGCCTCCATTAACACTTTCTGATTTATCTTGATGATCCATAAAAAAATTTTATGAGACAGAATCGATTATCTTAGATTTAACATTATCTGACTTGGTTAATTTTTTTTTACAATATATATTATTTAGCCCCTGGGTTATGATATAGCGGAAGAGTATAAGTTATCATTCAGATATTCATGATTTGATCTCCAATTATGATATATTTATAGAAAATTTTCTTCTAAATAAGATACGTAATCTTAAAATATTAAACTTTTTGAATCATTCGTTATAAATATTTTTCAATTTACTTTAGTCATCAAGAGAAACTTATGTAAATTCGAATCAATTATTTTAACTTCTTGATTCATTATTTTTTTACAATATAAATTATTTAGCCCTAACACATAACTGAATTTAATTGATACTCAAATGATAAATGACTATGATAAATAATTCTTTGATTAAGAAGGTCGTTCAATGCCTAGTTGACGGTGAGAAACACGTGGTGTGAACGCATTTTTGCATCTACAATATAGATTATTTATTTTTTTTATCAATCTTGATTAATATTATATTGTACTGGCCGTTATAATTGTGTAAGCTATAACATTGATGAACCCAATTCAAGCCCAATTTGAAGCCCAAGCTGAGCTGAGAGAGAAGCCCTTCTCAATCAGGCACGCGGATGCAACTTCCTCACGCAGATATCACGTGCCACCCTTTATTGCTTCGGCCTCCCATCACGTGCGACATATCCTTCCGGGCAAGAGAGGAAAACAACGGAGAGACAGGAGAGAGAGAGAGAGAGAGAGAGAGAGAGGAGCGGGGCATCCGGAATGGGCAACACGAAGGCGCCCACAGCGACAAGGAAGACGAAGAAGAAGGGGCGGCCCTCTCTCCTGGACCTCCAGCGCCGTAGTCTGCGCCTCCAGCAGCAGCAGCAGCGCGATCCTAGCCCCGATGATGATACCCGACACCGCGATGCAGCCGCGGCGGTGGCGGACGACGACGATGACGAAGAGTCCGACCAGGGGAGGAGGGAGAAGAAGCTTCGCCTCGTACTTCGCCTGCACAACAACCCTAACACCGATTCGGCTGTATCTGGCTCCGAATCGGATGACCGCAGAAGCAGAAAGCTCGGGGCCGCCCGGAATGATGCCCAGGTACTTTGATCTCAATTCTTTTCCTCCCTTTACCTCTCTCCTATTGTAGATCTGTCTAGGAAAAATTGGGAATTTGATGGTCTGGAAAGGCGCAAACAATTAGATTTTTATATTTGGAGGATTTTGGGGCAAATCTGATGCTGATTTGGTTTCCGTGCTGTTTCGGCTTCGAATCGGAAGTGTTTGCGTGCTTCTCGGGTGGTGTATTTCTTCGGATGGAGGGATCCTTGGTTTCCGTTCTGTTTCCCTTTTTATTCTTTTCGTTTTCGTTTGAGAGGGAGAGCGAGCGTGTGGTGGTGGATTTGACCTGGTCAACCTCCTCCAGGTAACATGTTTCTTGTATGGAAAAAAGGGATATCCTTTTCTATCTTTTCGGTTTTTTCTCTCACCTGGTGATCTTTTTCCGCTACCAATCCCCTTTTAGCTCCTGATCATGCTTTATGATTCCATTTTTACTGATATGGCCTGCGTTAATTTCCCTTATTTCAGATAGAAGGGCAGAATCCTACATCGAAAGTGACGGATCTTCCACAAGGTTTGATATTTCACTCAGACATTTATTTAGTGGTAATAGTAAATCAAAGAAAAAAGAATTTTGTGGCTTTCATTATTTAAACCTTTCTCAGTGATGAATGTTTGTGTCATTAACTGCAGATTTTGGACCCACTACACCATTACCGGACAAAAAGTTGTTAGTTTTTATCTTGGATAGATTGCAGAAGTGAGTTCTGTGCTTTCTTTGTTTGATTCTCACCAGAGCTTCCTTCTTCCCCTACTTGGATTTTGGCCGACGTGTATGTTCTGTTCAATATGTATCTTTCCATTAGATTTATTGCTTTGTTATAACCATATCAGGAAAGATACTTATGGCGTCTTTGCGGAGCCTGTTGACCCTGAGGAGGTGCGTTGTCTTTGAATATGATTACCTTCTTCAGTAGGCATCCATTGATTGCATCCTATATTGGCTGTTGTTGCAGCTTCCAGATTATCTTGACATTATCAAACATCCCATGGATTTTACTACGATTAGGAAGAAGCTTTCAGATGGAGCTTATGCCAACCTAGAGCAGTTTGAGGTCAGTTACTACAAATGCTGGATGCTGAATTTTTCTGTAGACTATTTATTACCTGATTTTTTTTCTACCAAAATGCTCTCAGAAACTGTGGTGTTTTATATATTTTTCTATCATGCTCTTACTTCGAAATTCCCTTTTAACAAACAAACTGTACACTAATTAATAGTATGATTATGAGGAATTCTAGAAACATCAAAGGACAATGTATGTGAAGTCCTTTGTCTTTTTGTCCTTTGTACAGTGTGCGACAGAGCCTTTATCTCCTTTTCTATTTGACTTCCATGTTAACTTGGACTTAGCTTACGTTTTGTTTTTCTTTTTTCTTTTTCATTTTGCTGAGTAGCATCTGAGTCAGTCTGCAGCTTTCGGTTGTATTTTTATTTTTCTGTCAAGACATTCCTTGTTATCCTGAAAATGAGCAAGAAAGTTGCATATTGTTTTGTTTCTATAAATTGTCAATTAATAGTTAACCTTTTTTTGTTTTTATGAATGTCAATTAATAGTTACATTACTGTAATTTTTCCTACGAAAAAGAGGTCATGAATTCTCCTGCCAAGGATGTTTTTACATAAACATATATAATTATGTTTTTTTTTTAAATTCATTCCATGAAAAGTGTAATTGGGTTTGTAGCATATTTGCTGCAATTGGAGAAAGTTAGCATAAAGTTGTTGTCCTTGAAATACTAACAGATCTTTCTTTTTTTAATGGACATTCGCCTATACTTTTCTTGTTTATCCAATGATTGAGAATTATCATGCAGTCAGGTACCATTGTGCTTTTACTTTAGAATTTGGTGCTTCACAGTAGATGAAAAATGTTTTGCTAGATTTTCAGCAAAAGTCTAATATTCGAGGCTCAGATTATTTGTCTATTTTTCCCCCTCTCTGCTCTTCACTTAAGAGGCTTTTCATTTAACTATTTATGTCCTAAGAGGTACTTCTAAGTTGATACAAAAATTCCCTTGGTGCTGAGTTAAGAGGCATCTTACCGCAATTTATTCTTGGGATGCTCCTTTATTTCTCTAAAATTTCTTAACATAGGTTTAAATTCATTTTGGTTGCTACATTTTTTTTTCCAATTTTCTCCATTTATTGTCTGATTTTAGGCATATATATTTTTTTTAAAAAAATCAATTTACCCCAACTGACTTTAAATCAATAATGATGACATTTTTCCTCTTTGACTCCAAGGTCATCGTGATCTTCAGGCCATACTAATCCGAACTATTTTTGATCTGTTGCACAAATCTTATCTCTTCATCGAACTCTATATTAAGCTAAATCACTCGTAATATTCAATTATTGGATCATTTCTAATAATGTAGTATAGAATGGTTTCCCTCTACCCCTTACTCTTCGATTCTAATGGATTCAAATTGTCTGATTCATTGTTTTGAACATGCTCATACCATTTTTATTTCCTCATAATTTTTGGAGCTGCACCTAATTTCTCCTGGAAGGTACTATTTTTTGTTTATTTTATCTTTTATAGTAACCCCATCCATCTTATCACTCTCCTCTCTTTTACTTTAGTTTTTTTACTTATTGTTTCTTAATTTCCCAACATCATGATATTTACAACAGGCTGTATTACAACCTTATAGGAATTCCCTTCTAGCCTGATAGAAACTGAACGATCAAATAAGACTTTAAAAACTCCTATCGATTTGAACAACCCACTATTTTAGTGGTTTCTTAGTTAGTATCTCCATTTTTGTCTAATAATATATTCAAAATATCTAAAGCTCTTAGGTACAATAATTCCTTCCCATCCATTCCTTTGTTTCTTTTCTTATTATTGAAATTAAAAAATCATACGCTCCGTTTTAGTATTACTTCAAATCTTTAGTGTCTAATTTTACAATCTGAGTGACAAACAGTTTTTCTTCTTGTATCTTCCTCCAGATGAGTTAGTAGTTTAGTTTGTTAAGTTTATGATGAATTCTTCATCCAACATGGACTAAATACCTCTTCCACCTTTGCCATCTGGTAGCCATCAATGTTGTTTTTGTTCTTTCTTTGATGCAGTTCCCCCTTGCCCATCTCTCCATCCAAGTAAACCAAGCCCAGAATTTTGAAGTTAGTTAGAACTTAAGAAAAGAAAAGAGATGATTGTTGTAATAGATGGACTACAAATACTTGTTGCTTAGAGTTTTAGCTATATTATTTATTAAGGAGATGTCATGAAATTATCATTATTAGGAAAGTATCTAGTTGAAATAGAAAGGATTTCTCAAATTTTGTGTCATCATCGTGTGTTCCTTAGCTAAAAATAAATTTTGTAGAGTGTGATACAACCAACCCTAAGTGTGTAGTAGGGAGGAACAACTCATTAAAAATCATTGTAATATAGGTCAAAATGCTGAGGTGACATTGTGGTGTTATTTGGATCTTTTTTTTAAAAAAAATAACTTTTACTAAACAGCAATTGATGTGACCCCAATTACATGATTAAATGTGATAAATAAGTTAGATTGTTTGGATATTTTTAAACATTACACACTTGAATTAATTAGACTTCAAGGAGTGGTGTATGAAATACCAATTAAAACTCTAGTGACTTAAATTTTTTGAATATTACTAGTGATATAATATACAATTGAATGGTGGATAATGTAGAATCCCAGATTGTTTTGCAAGAGAAACTTATATAATTGTTATTGATAAAGAATGAAATATTCAATCATCATAATAATGGTGGGTATTGATGTCATGGCAATGTATTATTGGATTGATATGATTGAAGTATATATTGTAATACTGATACTAGTATTAGAACTAGTTAGAGTGCAACTGATGCTTCTCTGCAAGTGTTGGTTTATATCAATGATTATCTTTTCAACTCCAAGCCCTTATCCCTTTACATTAGTCTAGAAGGAAAAAAAGTATACATTGATGAAGTATTTGACATGTACTAACATAGTATTGTATAGGTATCACATCTTTAGCATACTCAACATGAACTCAACAAGAAATCTGAATTATTCACGCTTCATAAACTTGCTATCTTTTTCTCTAGTAGCAAGGGATAACTTTGACCTGTTAGTATTGCTTTCATAACTTTGAGATCGAAAGTTTTTTGGATCCAATCTCACCCCTTAGCACATGGTCATTGCTATGCCATTCCAAAGTTTAGAATGTTTGTTTGATCTTTCAGTTAGCTTTGTTGCTCTGGTAGACGTGTGATACTGAAGCTGGACTTGAGAGATGGATTGCTAGGGAGTAGGAAGGCAATAAAAAACTGTCAAGGAGAGGAAGAGGGCTTAACTGATATGCCCATCCCCTATGTAATATTATACAGAATTAAGGTTCTGGATGGGTTGGATGGCTCCAATTTCATCCCAATTGGCAAGGCTTTCAGTGACCTTTGAGGCTGCTAGGATGAATTCTTCCCTCCGGTTTTTGTTGTTACCCACTTTGTTTTTTCACATCATACAGGCATTGCTTTTAATGAGCGTTTTATAGATAATTTGATTTTGGCGATAAAAAATTATCATAATAATCATAGATTTGTTTATAATGTTAGATTAAGGTAAAGAAGCTTTAAAAAGAATTAAAGTAGATGAATGTGCATGTCCCATTGATGTTACTATTAAAGTTTGGTAGAATTTAGGTAATCAAGGTATAATTTGGTTAGTGATACATATTGTTGTTCTAATTATAAAGTTTGATGAGTCATATCAAATTTTGGAAAAGAGTTATTGAAAAAAGAATGAGAGAAGCGACAAATATTTCTGAGAATTAATTCGCTTTCATATTTAGATGATTAACTATAGATGCTATTTATTTTAATAAGATGAGTGATGGAAAAAACATAAAGAAAAGTAGAAACATTTACATATGATTTTTATTGGCTTATAGAAAACTGATAGAGTACTTAGACAACTATTAAATTGGATTCTGAAGTGGAAAGGAATTTGTAGTAATTACATTAACGTGATAAAAGATATATAAGATAATGTTTACTAGCATTAATAGCTACTTGGAGTGTGACAAATGATTTTCTCATAGTGAACCAGAAACTATGTTATTTTGTGTTAGTACTTGATGAGCTAATACATCATATTCAACATAAACCTCAGGGTATGCCGTCCGAGACATTTTTGGGATATTTGATGACTGTAATTGGATTATCTTCAAATCTTGAATTATGTAGATTTTTTTTTTTTTGAAATTGAAGGCTTTATGATCAATAGAACAAAATAAACAATGAATATATGAAATGTAGCTTGAGTAATAAAAAAAGAACCAATGAAATGGTTAAGATGGATAAGAATGAAATCTTTATAAAAGTTATGAATAGCTTAGATTTATTATTCAACTAGGAAGAGATATTAACGAGAGAGGCTTTTGGAGGCTCTTCTGATCATCATGTTCCCCTTTGACTAAAAGATTTTTTATTAGAAATTGTGGTACAATCCATTATATTTTATGTAATATAGGGATGTCCTAATTTGCAAATATTAAGTAATGTGTACAAATAGTTAATATAATAAATCACAATCCATCATATTTTATGTAATAGATTGATGTACTAATTTGCAAATATGAAGCAACGCCTACAAATATTTAATATAACAGTGATGACAAAGTGACAATATTAAGATGGATGCATAGATTTAGTTGATAAAATGAGAGAAATATGTTGAGATGGTATAAACATGTTCAAAAGTGAACAATATATTTTACATCTAGAGTTGAATCTCTTACATCAAAGGTGTAGAGAATAGATGGGGACCTAAGAAAATTTTAGTCTATTTAATTATAGGGTTGGTTTTGAATGTTACTTGTGATATAGTCTTGTATAAAACTTAACAGAGGGACAGAGGGATACTATTAATGTAGCTGGATCAAAATAGTTGGGACGAATACAACTTGATGATCATGAGGTACTTGCATTGCCTAATAGTACTAGGAAACCCTATAGATTACAGACCCTAGTTGGCACAACCTCTGGGTGGAACTCAGACTTGATCATTTTGAAAGGAAATATTATAGCCACAAATCAAACACGTGTGCTGGTGATAACAGTCTTACCATCTAATGTGATTTACATCTAGAACTGATCATATGTGTGCCTTGTAGTCACTGTCACAATGAAAAAGGGTAAAGATGGTATTCCAAGTTGTTACATGCTTATTTGTTTAGCTTGTGGGTATTGTAAGAGGCTTTTAGTGACTTTTTTTTCTTATGCTTCAAAATTCGAGTAAAATCTCTCTCGGAACATGTTTCATCTACTGCCGCACTGCAGTTTTACCATGTTCTTCTTGTTTTCTGAATTTGAATTGGAATTGATGTGTTAGTAATCAAGTATAGAACAGGAAACACAATTATTTTAAATTAAGCTTTTGGTCTTCAAATATTTTCCCTACTGTATAAGATCTTATGCCTGAAATTTGAAGACAATCATCCTTGGATCACTTTTACATTGCAGTTTTAGCATATTGTAAATAATTTTGTGTGCCTCGATGATATCTATTACAATGAAGGAGGCCTGTCGTGATTTATTCTGTCTTCATTATCATATCGGAAGTGACCTTCCATTTATCTGAAAACATTTTTATTTCATGTTTTTTGCAGGAAGATGTTTTTTTAATCAGCTTAAATGCAATGCAATACAATGGATCAGACACAATTTACTACAGACAGGTGTCAGCTGTCTCTTTCCTTGTTTATTTCCATTACTTTTCTGGTAACAATATGTGCACTTTATTCCTTTTATGTTGATTCATATTTTGTCTGTACAGGCTCGAGCAATTCAAGAGCTTGCAAAAAAGAACTTTGACAATCTGAGACAAGAAAGTGATGATAATGATCAAGAACCAAAGCCAGCAAGGAGAGGTAGACCACCGACTAAAAATATTTTCAAGAAATTAGGTCGCCCCACTGCTGATAATTCTTGTTCCAATCTCTCTTCCAATGCAACACTTGCTAATGCTGGAGATAATCATCAATCAATCAACTTCTCGCACAATTTATCACATACTGGATTGGATAAAACCAGCCTGCCCAACATGTCTACAAGAACTTATTCTCTTCGCAATATCGAACCTCATGGTTTCACCAATGAGCATAGGTTTGAAAGGCATGAAGACAATTCAGGTTTACTTCTCAAATTGTGTGTTGTGACATTTGTAATGAATTTAGACAGAATTATCATCATTTGCATAATCACAATTGTTCTGTTTGGGATCTTTGTATAGGTTCTGCTTATAAAGGTAGTTCATTGAAATATCTAAAGAAATCCTTTGTTATGGATGAAAACCGTCGCAATACATATACCCAACCTGAGGTGGTCAGCTCCCTAACTGAGTCATCAGTGTTAACAGCATTTGATGGAGAGAGAAAGCAGCTGATTCCTGTAAGTATCAAGTTAGATTCCAGCATTAATTTCAAAGGCCCGCTGTTTTAAGGTCTAATGATATGGTTATCCTCTATAACTTCCGATGAACTTTTACGTAGTGTATGTTTTAATATGCCAATATATTAGTTTCTTAAGTTCATGGTCTGACTGTTAAATTAGGTCGGCCTTTACACAGAGCATGCTTATGCAAGGAGCTTGACACGATTTGCTGCAAAACTTGGTCCTATTGCCTGGGAAATTGCTGCTAAACGCATCGAGCGTGTTCTACCTCCTGGGACAAAATTTGGCCGTGGTTGGGTTGGAGAGAAGGATGCACCACAACAGTCTCATCCAATATTATCTAGATCCCCGAATTCGTCACAACTGGAAAACTTGCCGACCACAAGTGCATCAGCATCTGATGATGCAGCGGTGGAAGTTAATGCAAGATCGACGTTGCCAGCTGCTTCACTTTCTCATCCAAGCAGATCTATAGATTCTGCAGAAGCTACTACTAAAAATCAAGCAAGTTCTTTGAAACCACATGGCATTTGGCAAAAGACAGGAAATCAACCTCCACAAGTCGGTGGTGCGATGCAGCCACTGAACGGTTTTAGTCGACCCTTGGGGTTTAACCATCCTTCTCAAGCTGGAAATGTTATCAAGGTATCAGCATCACCTGGCAGCTTTCATTCACAGGCAATGGTAATGCATCCTCGCGCATCATCAGACATGCTGTCAAGAACTAACACTCAAGCTGATACGACTAATTCAGTTACTGGTCCAACTACATCACCGATCTCCGGCAGCCACCTGCCTGATGGTCCCCATGATTCTCAGGGAACGAGGAGAGCGGCATCAATGACAAAATCGGTTTCTTTTTCTCCTGATCTAAATTTAGGCTTCCAGTCACCAGGTTCACCGGTTTCTGGTGTTCGATTAGATTCGAAAAACCCAAATCTAGCATTGGGGCTCTGAGATTGTACACCTTGATTTTCCATTTGGTAGAGGTTAGAGAGCAGAAGCGACCATGACTCATGTTACAGATAGTGCTGAAATGATGCAGGCGTTTTAACAATTAAGGAACCCCCGCATTCTGTTGTAAAAGTAGAAGAAGGGTGTTTGTACAGATTACTTACTATCGATATTAATTCTTAACAAGATGTTTGATTTTTTTTTTCTTGCTTGCTTTTGTTCTTTTGCTTTGGGTGAAATATGTTCATTCCAATTTAGCATGCGGTTCATAAATTTGGTTGGAATGCGTACTTAACATATATATTTTTGTAAACTATTTTCTCTTTAAAAAAAATAAAGTGTAAATTTTTGATGAACTTCACTAAAATTGTTTGATTTTTCTATGCCTTTGGACAAAAATTAAAAGGATGTTTATTTATTTATTTATTTATTATAACTGTTATAATGAATACTTTCACTCTAATTAATATATATTTTTTAATAATTATAATTCATAAATGTTATAATATATATTTTAATTCTAATCAATACATAAATTAACATAATTAATTATAGTACTGATGTGATCGTAGTTGATATAATAATATCAAAAATAATGATAATTATATTTTATTTATTTGTACACAATTTGGATAACATAGAAATAAAATAAAACTGAACTGTTAGACTATGTAAAATTAACATAAAAAATGAGTGTTTGCTCCCAAGTATTATTATTGCCAATTTGAATTTATAGATTTTAAACAAAGTAAATAACGTAGAAGATAAATACCAAATAGTTTCCCAGCAAAAATAAAATATTTTATTGGTTAAGTGAGGTTGCAAATTTAATATTTGCTCTTTTTTTTCCCATCACTAGTTTTTGGTCTTTTTGTAATATGATTTTTAATTACAGAATTAATTGATATTTTATATAATATATAATATAAATATAGATTCATCTCTTTTAAAATCTTTCTTTAATTATACATGCACCGCACGTGTTTGTAATTAATAAGATAAACTCACATTTTTATTTATTTTGTTTAATTTCAAATTCCCTTTTTTTCCCCAAATTATTTCGCAAAAATAATTAATATTCAAAGATTTCCAACTCTCTGTCAAGCGCTGCTGCGCTTTGCTGGCGCTTGGGTAATCATTCGGGTCGTTATAAATTGGGTTACTTTTTGTCTGCGGCAGCTTCGAGCATCCGTGAGATCGAAAAAGCGAGAAGAGGGCGATCGCCTCCCCAATCCGGCGATCGAAACCAAGTGCAACCCTCCGTGCGCTCTCTTCGATCCCTGGAAGAAACAACCGCATCCCCCAGATCTGGGGCGTCTCCTTAGCGATCTCATCCCGGAAGGTCTGTTTTTTTTGTTTTTTTTTTGTGGGAGTTGTCTTTTGGGGATGTTTGAACGGAAACATCTGGACGAATCCCGGATGAAGCGGAGAGATAGTGGTGCTGTGGAGGAACTGTGAGTAGATCGTGTTGTTGTGCGTTGAAGGGTAGTGGGATTCTGCTTTTGCGGCTTCTCTGGATCGGCAGAGGAGGTAACCACCGAAGTATTGTAGTTTAGTTCTTGGATTTGGATTCTTATGACCCATCATGTGATTTGGCTTGTTGGTAGTTGGTTTGTTAGTGAGTATGGTTATAGACATATTTTGAAATCTTCGACTACTTCAGTTTGGTTATAGGAGGAAAGTTGGGTGCTTGATAGTCTTCCAAAAAAAACTTTAGCTGCTTTTATTGCATTTGTCTTATATTCCAACTGACATGCTTTATGCGGCTTCTTTTGATTCAGTTTCAGAGGAGAAGCGCACATTCAGTTTGGGATGTTGGATCATGTCAGGATGATGCTGAAAATACAAATGTGTGTTTAACTGAGATGAGGGATGTTAACAAAATTGATAAACCTATTTAAGGCCTGCTGGCAGCCAAAGGACATATTTACCCGCTCAGGTTCTGATATTGTTGGTCGACAGGATGGGCTTCTATGGTACAAGGACACTGGGCAGCATGTTTATGGTGAGTTCTCAATGGCAGTTGTACAAGCAAATAACTTGCTCGAGGATCAGAGCCAGCTTGAGTCAGGACCTCTAAGCTCGCTTGAATTGGGGCCATATGGGACTTTCATTGGTGTTTATGATGGGCATGGTGGTCCAGAAACTTCTCGCTATGTCAATGATCATCTCTTTCAGAACTTGAAGAGTAAGCTCTGTACTTGCATGACTCAGGTCTATTCTACAGCATAGTACTTCAGTCATTCTTATGATTTATGATAAAAGCACATTAATCTCAGAATAATATAAGTTACAGTATCATCATATCAGAAAATTCTCACTAAAAAATTTAGTGAAAGTTATTTAGGAACACAATGCATCTTTTTCTTACTATTAGATTGTAAAATGGTCTCCTTGTTTCAGTCATCCTTACTAATTACTGCATCAAGGCATTATGAGTGTTTTGTTTGGTTTACTAAATTGTTTGGCTGCTGCTTATTTTAGCTTCTGTTTGAAACACTGAAAAGGTTTTGTTGATGGATGGATGAGTCAAATACTACTAATATACATGGAAGTTACTATCTATTTTTTTGTTCCTATTCAACTTTTATAATTGATGCCTGATGCTTTGTCATTGTGCTGTATATTTGTATGCCTGTTTCGTGTTTGCTACTTTGTAGTTGGAACTTGATTCTGAATCAGGATCCAAAGGAATGTGTTGCACTATGTATTGAGAAGGATAATTCTTCCATAATATGGTGATATTCATTGTCCATTTTCATTGAAATTATTTTGGCAGGATTTGCAACAGAGCAGGAGTCCATGTCCACTGATGTAATAAGGAAGGCATACCAAGCAACAGAGGAGGGATTCATTTCCTTGGTGACCAAACAATGGCCTGTGAAACCTCAGATTGCAGCTGTTGGCACATGCTGTCTAGTTGGAGTAATCTGTGGTAGTACACTGTATGTAGCTAATCTTGGTGACTCTCGTGTTGTTCTAGGAAGAGGTGTGAAAGCAACTGGAGAAGTTTTGGCTGTGCAATTGTCTGCAGAACACAATGTAGCAATTGAATCCATGAGACGGGAGTTGCAGTTGATGCATCCTGATGATAAACAAATTGTTGTTTTGAAGCATAATGTATGGCGTGTGAAGGGCCTAATCCAGGTAGATTATGGCTTATCTTCTTGGATGCATTCTTATCGTAAAGAAGAAAAGCATGCCTGATTTGGAGGCGACCAAGTTCTAATGGTTGGAATGATGACCCATGTGTCTGATGTTTTGCTATCATATGTGCTATATAGCATGACCATATGCACTCTATCATCTTTTGTTTTATATTGTCAATCATTTAATGTTCGTGTCATTTATGAAGAATTGATTTAGCCCCTTTCCCTTATTTAAAGTCCGCCACTAACCTAATCAAGTGTATATATAACCGTATGCAATTTTCTCTTTTAGATGCAAGATCTGCCATTCTGTTGTTTGCCTATGCCAGGAACTTAATTTGAAGGCTTGTTTCAGATCTATGTCGTTGCATATATGTCTAGTAATAGATAGTGAGGTCACATTTTAGGAGACCAAAACTCCTAGATGCCTTTGCCATGTGTCAACATGGCATGTCATCTAAACCTTACTGTTCTGGTTGCAGACAAACTCTGTCATGGCATAGGATTTTAAACCTTGGCTTAGGTAAATATCTACCACATCTCATTTTCTTCCTCAGACATTACTCCCTTAACAAAGCAAGGTTGGGCCATAGGATTGTAAGGTCTAGGCGGGAATCCTGGTAATTATGGAAGTGAGTAGCTCCATATGTGACCTAAGTCTGATACAAGTCTAACAGTACCATACTTGCAGTTGCCAATACTTGCTATTATATATTTCTGTGGAACATTGATCATATTCACTAACAGCAATGTCCTTAAAATAATATTACTTTATTTTATTCCAGATCTCTAGGTCAATCGGTGATGTATATCTAAAAAGGGCTGAATTTAATCGGGAACCATTGCATGTAAAATTCAGACTTCGCGAGTCATTTAAGAAACCTATATTGAGTGCAGAACCATCAATTATTGTGGAACCACTACAACCACAAGACCAGTTCCTTATATTTGCATCTGATGGGCTTTGGGAGCATCTTAGTAATCAAGAAGCTGTTGATATCGTTCAGCACAACCGTCACACTGTAAGTTTAATTCTTTTCCCTGGTAGGTGATGTTGCAAATCGCAATAATATCATTATTTTCCCTCTTTATTGTGTTTATCTTGGAATTCCTCTTGCTTTGCAGTTGCAATACAATTCTCTATATTTCATAAGTGCATAAGGAAGCATTTATCATTGTTTTGGTGCATTTGCAATTTATATCAGGTAGGTTGTGATTTCTAGTGCCATTGGATGGAATTAGGTAAGTGGGATATAATAATTGCCTGATCCAAACCATTGAACACTGGCTTGGCTGATGTTATACTAGCTAGAAACCTTAACAGGTTTGCACTAGGTGGATATAATAGGTTTACTCTTGAACAAACATAAATTTTTGAAATTATTTGTTGCAATTGGTTGTCAATTACTGAGTGTTCAACAAATTCTTCAGTCAGTTTAACAGAGGCAGACACAAGTTGAGCTGGCAGTGACAGACCCCTTTTGAATACTCCCTGACTCTCCAAATAAGTTAAATTGCCCAGCCAGTCTCCCCACTTTCACAAGTATAATACCTCAACTGTGAAGCATCAACATAATGTGAATTTGAATGTCACTAAATGCCTTAGTGCATATTCCTTTTTTGATAAAGAAAATTCTTGTCTGGGGAATTTCCTCAAACAAATACAATGCATGATTCATTTTGGGAGAGATCCCCATTGTACTTTAAGCCATACCTATAGTATCAAATTGAGCTTCTATTATGCATCTTTACTAGCCAGTAAAATATCATTAGGAATTTAGAGTCTCAAAAGATCTTTTTTTAGTCAAAAAAACATGGAATGGTTTGCCTTGTTGCTTCAAAAAAGTTCACAACCTTAGTCCACTTGAGAAATTTAACTGAAACCGAGATCTTGGAGTTTGCTTCAGATGGTAAATAGTTTTCTTAAGATTGCGTGCTTTCAGCTATTTGGGATCAGCTAAGTTGAGTAATTAGTGAAAATAGGCTCTAAAAAAATTACTTAAATTTATTTGAGTTATCCCTTGGCTACAAAACATGTTCTGTAATGTTGAACTATAGCATCAGGTTGTCAAAAGAAGTTGATGTGAAGCATCAAATAGTTTTAGAATTAATTCTGGCGCCAATCTTATGGATTCCTCTATATATTACTTAGGTAACGGTTGTCCAAAGTACAACCCTCTGAATTGCCTGGTATATGACACATACTATTTTAAGTTTGATACTTGAAGATTTTAAATATAAATTTGCTAGTAATAAGCCTTAAGAGTTTGATGAGGTTTGCCTTCAACATAAGAACACGTGATCTTATGCGCGGCGTTAGAGGTCATAGCAAATATCTGCCCATCATATCTACTTCAATCTTAGCTGTGCATTTTTTTAAATTACTAAACTATTGAGGAAAAAAAACAATTATCTTTCCAATCATGCAGGGAAGTGCTCGAAGGCTTGTCAAAGCTGCACTACAAGAAGCTGCAAAAAAACGAGAGATGAGGTACTCGGATCTTAAGAAGATTGATCGTGGAGTTCGTCGGCATTTTCATGATGACATAACTGTAATAGTTGTGTTCCTCGACTCAAATCTTGTTAGCAGAGCCGACTCACTCAGGGGCCCCTCTTTGTCCGTGAGAGGGGGTGGTATTAATGTCCGAGCAAACTCTCTTACTCCCCTGTACAATACCAACTGAGCTCTCTGCCGTGTAAGTTCTGCCATGGGTGGTAATTTGTTTTTACTAAATCAAGCAGATAGCCTCTATATTGTCAATTTATATGACCAAAGATGAGCCCTCTTCGTTCTTATTTGAAATCAGCCACCCAGTTATTTTCCATTGTGAATGATGAGATGATAATATGGATCAGATTTATGCATCTGATTCCATAAATATAGTACCACTTCTTAAGCAAAAGAGTACTCAACCTTGTATACTGTACTGAGCAATGGAGGAGCTCGAAAAGACGATAGTTTTTCGCTAATTGTTGAAATTATTCCCATTTATCATTTTCTTGATCCAAACTCTTTTCATTGTTTTTATTGTGTTCAATTTCATTGCCTACTTGATTAAGCTATTAGAACAAGGTTCCTATGTGATTGAATCAGATGAAACAGGTGACTGTGTATCACTCTATTCTGTGTCTTCCTTTCCAATTTTATTTTTGTATGTATCGAATCATCAATCTATTCCATGTAGATTAATTACTTATTTTACTGGACTTCCAGCGAGAAGCAAATTAATTACCTCTCGCTGTTTACCAGTAGTCACCATATTTAGCTCACTGTAACTGCTCTCTTTCTGATCAAAAGAGTAAACTTGGCAATTTATCAGTTCCTTAAGCTTGACAAACACAAAGGATTGCCTGATTTGTTAATCATTTAATTTTGGTCGTGTACACTATGTTTTTAATTAGGAATCAAGAATCATTAAATTAGAGTTGTTTGTTGTTTCTGGGAATAAGAAATGACAGATATGATGTTTTATAGATTGAAAGAATTGTAGCAGCCCCACAGGGTATAATGCCGGGGCAAGAGGTAAGAGGTAAGGATTTAAATTTTACGTTGAACATTTCCTAAAAAATTCAAATCACTTGTGATGTTAGTGTCATGTTAGAACTCATCTATACGTATCAGATTTATAGTGGTCGGTCTAGGGGCGTGACTGTCCATCATGACAAATGACTTGGACCACTTGGTCGGTCTGAGAGTTGGGCTGTCCGTCATGACAAACAAATGACTTGGTCGGTCTGAGAGTTGGGCTGTCCGTCATGACAAATGACTTGGTCGGTCTGAGAGTTGGGCTGTCCGTCATGACAACTAACTTGGTCCCCACGACCTAAAAGGGTTGTTCTTCGAGTTCTTTATTGTGGCAAAAGGCGAAACGCTCGTCCCCAGCGCCCCCGCTAGTCCGTCCCAGGATCAACACGGAGGAGGTAAATCACGGGGGCTAGTCTAGCCAGCCCGAA
>JBBUKS010476782.1:0-17179 GCA_038050645.1 Hedychium gardnerianum
ACGGATCCGATGGCAAAGGATCTAGGGCTTTCCGCTGCGCATTTGCGTGTTTAGCGCCCTAGAATTCCTTACACAAACAAAGGGAGGTATTAACCCAAATATACTCCCTGAAACTTTGATTGATAAGTTGCAGAAACTATCTCTAAGCACCACTGAAAGGCCTAGAGAAGGAAAAGGAACCCTCTGAGTCTTCAAAGATCCTTATAAGATTCTGAAGGAAGAAAAGGAAAAATTAAAAGGTCATGACGTCTAGAACAACTCAGGCCCTCACTGAACAAGTCCCTGCTCCTTCACCAATGTTTGAGGACCATATTAGAGATATCGGAGAAATCAACGAAGATTGCACAATGCATGGCAGGCGACACAGAGACTGACTAGATGATTTACTGAGGGATCCACTACTACAAGCACACTGGAGCAGCAGATAAGATCCCCAGGTACAACTACGACTCTCAATGCAGGAAAGGGCTTCTATAGTTCCTGCAGAAGTACTCTATCATTCCTGAAGAGACAACGCACATCATAGGGTCTATGTTCATAGATCCGAGGAGTCCATGCTGGTGTTAGGCAACAATCAGCAAGATAGGAGCTTCATCCAGGAAGGAAGCTACGATCAATTACGAAGAAGTCACATGCAGTATATACACTTAGGTGTATTACAAGTACGTCTTCAGATCCTCCACAGATAGGAGGAAGGCACCATGGCCTTGGTTGTCTTCAGGGACAACAGGTGGATTGGTGATCAAGCTATTCTAGCCACTATGGAGGTGGACCTGACGTGAGGGAGCCAATTAGTTTATGTTATTCCTAACATTATGTTAACAATTGGCGACTTTTATCATAATATCCAGGTATCTATCCTTACAAGGGGATATGAGCAGTGGCACAATGGCGAGGCTAATTTACTAATCACAAGGGGTCTTGTCGGACGGTTATCCAACACTCCAAACGTGGGCTTTGCCTATGAAGTACAAGGGGTCGTTGATTACTTAACAAGACATGGAGTTCGTGCCCTACCTGGAAGAAGGTATTCTACTGCCTCATTGTAGGGATTAAACTGGGTTATAAGACCCACGCAAGTTACTATCCCTATGCAACCATCAAAAGTAAATAGTAGAAACCGGATGGACGGAAGAATCTCGCTAAGTTTTGGCAACTATGTAGCTGCACAAACAGCTAGGCCATCTGTGTCGCAGGTTTTGACTTGGCTGCAAGCCAGGATTGCACCATCGAAGCAGGAGGACAATGATCCGGGGGTTTTTGCATATTCAGAAAGCGAGGAATACAATGATCCGGATGACTTTCTACCCAACATTACTATTCCGGTATGCCAGTTATCACCTCATGCCATTTTACCTGTACGCAAAACTCTTGGTGCCGCAGGTTTTGACTTGGCTGCAAGCCAGGATTGCACCATCGAAGCAGGAGGGCGTGCAAAAATTCCAACTGGACTTAGTTTCGAAATACCTCCCAACTATTATGGCAGAATTTGTACGAGATCCAGTGCAGCATGGAAGTATGGACTCAATGTTGGGGTAGGTGTTATTGATAGCGACTATAGGGGAGAAATTTTCATCATCGTCTTCAACCATTCCTACCAAAAGGTTTTTATTTCTAAAAACGATTGTATTGCTCAGATTATCTTTGAGCAAATTTCATATCCAGAGTTATGTCTGGTCCCGCAATTATCGCTCACCTAGAGGGGAAATGGAAGTTTTGGATCAACATCATCACAAACAAAGGCCATATTCCACAAATTATTGCCTAAGGAAAAGCATGTGCTATCAACATTCGTAGAAGGAGAGTTCTTGGAACAGGAGATTTCTGAGGAAACCCATGCAGGAGCTACAAGCCCAAGGGCCTCTGTAATCCGGTCCATGGATTTTTCCCAGAGAAATCCCGATTCAGAGAACGATTTCCTCGAGCACATACAATACATGGCTTCCTTAACCCAACCTATGAGTACTACTAGTTCCACTGAACCCATTTGGGATGACTCAGATGACGAGGAGCATGATGCTTGGATAAACCCTTTTGCGGCAACAGAAGGTGGTGGGACATCCCAATCATCCCAATCATAAACAACATCTCAGCTCCTTGCAACAGGCTTTGAACTAGACTACCCAAGCCTGAGGAGATTAGGGGAATCAGAGCAACAGGTGTACTCCACAAGCACTATTATTTCTCCATATCATCCACCGCAGGATGCAACGATGGGCCCCCCGGGCTATCCACCAGCAAGAGCGGACCCTGGTCCATCACAACAACCAATCTACGAGCAGAGACCTGCGAATACAAGATTTCGAAGAGATACGAATAGAGGAATGTGGACACTCCCATCAGCACAACAGCAAGGGGGAGCTATTTTTATAATTCCTGAACAACTTGGCCTCTTCCATGACGTATTTTCTAGATGGGAATCCATTACAAGAAATCACGTAGCAAGTCAAGGCTTCACTGACCCAAAAGATAAGGCTAAATATATGGAAAACTTATTGGGTGAAACCGAAAAACTAGTCTGGGTACAATGGCGAATGAACTACCAGACGGAATACAATGCCTTGATAAACACTGCTGACGGAAGGGAAGGGACCCAAAATATATTATCTCAAATGAGGAGGGTTTTCTCTTCAGAAGATCCTACGCAAGGATCAACGACTATCCAGGATGCGGCCTATAGAGACTTGGAGAAGGTAACCTGCGATAATGTCAAAAATATTATTCAGTATATGAATGATTACATGAATTGGCATCCAAGTCAGGCAGGCTATATACAGGCCCAGAATTATCAGAAAAATTCTGGATGAAAATGCCCGGAGAGCTGGGAGGCAGAATAAAATCGGCATTTGATGAAAAATACCCGGCCTCACTGTAGGGGTATTACCCAGAATACTATTCGCTTACAAGTTTCTGGAGCAAGAATGCAAGGATGCAGCGTTTAAGCGATCACTGAAGAATCTATCATTTTGTAGTCAAATCCCAATTCCTGGCTATTAGAAAGGGCAGCAAGGGCAGAAGAAGTATGGGCTTCGAAGAAGTAAAACTTATAAGGGAAAGCCTCATGATTCCCATGCCCGAATAGAGAAAAGAAAGCACCTTGTAAGAAACAAGAAATGCAAGTGTTATCTCTGTGGTCAAGAAGGCCACTTCGCCAGGGAATGCCCGAATGAGAAAAGGAGTATCATAAGAGTTGCGATGTTTGAGCAACTTGACATTCCCGAAGAATATGAAATATTGTCTGTACAAGAAGGTGAAGCACAGAGTGATGCGATTTTCAGTATATCAGAAGGAGAAGAAGAATGTGAAGAACTCCAGACCACCATCCGGACCCTCAATATAAATAACGAAATTATATTGATGTTGGGACAAATCGATGGAGGCTACCACCCTCAAGTAAAGGTAACAGAAGAGCAGCTAAATTGTCTCCATGACTGGCATCATAACGAAGAGGTCAGTTCACCACAACCAACTACATGCATATGTTGTAAAAGGGAGACCATACTAAGGGCAAGAATCCACTGCCCTAACTGTCATATAACTACATGCAACCTTTGTGGACCATATTATTTCCAAAAGGAGGTTCCAGTAACCCCCTTAGCACCAGCACCTTTCTTTCCTCAAAATTTAATCAATGAACAGCAATATTATATTGCATGGTGCCAGGGTGAGATGAAAAGATTGCAAAAGGAAGCAAAATATGAAGAATTACTCCTTGAAGCAGAGCTTGCAGGAAGTTTTAGAGACCTTGATAAAGGAAAGGAACCAATGGAGGATGACTCTACAGAAGCAGCAAATATGCTTCTTGAAGAAACCACAAGCAGGATCACGGCTGCCCAACAAGTTGAGGCGCCCAGGTTGGTGAAAAATATGCTTTATAATTTGAAAGTTGAAATTGAAGTACCTGGAGTCCCCAGATTTATGCTCAGGGCTATTCTTGGCACCGAGGCAACTACTTGTTGCGTTGATTCAAAATCAGTGCCAAAAGAAGCCTTAGAGGAAAATACATTTGTAGTACACTTCAACGACATTAACTCCCAGCAAACAGCTAGGATGAAAATGAAGCAAGGGAAGATGTTCATCGGAGAAAACATTTTTCGGATCCCTTATACGTATAGTTTCCCCATGGTCCTCGGGGATAACGTACAAATGATAATCGGTTTCAACTTTATTCGGGCGATGCATGGAGGAGTACGCATAGAAGGAAATGTGGTAACTTTTTACATTACCTTCTATGACAACAACTGCAGCCATTGAAGAGTTAGATCTGGAGGAAGAAGAGTATATCCAGATTAAAGAAATGGTGAATTATTCAGCAAGTTCATCAACACAAAAATTTAAAGAGCAGTTTGGGCCACTACTGAAAGAACTTAAGGAGCAAGGTTTCATAGGGGAGAACCCCCTGCTACATTGGTCCAAAAACCAGATCAATTGTCATCTAGATATCAAGAACCATCAAGAACCCGGATTTCATAATTGAAGATCGACCTTTGAAACATTTAACTCCGCAACAGAAAGAAGCCTTCTCAAGACATGTCAAAGCCCTACTAGAACTCGGAGTCATAAGGCCGAGTAAGAGTAGACACCGGACCACTGCAATAATAGTCAACTCAGGAATAACTATTGATCCGGTAACCTACAAAGAAATCAAAGGGAAGGAGAGGATGGTTTTTAATTACAAACAACTGAATGATCTCACGAATAAAGATCAGTACAGCCTTCTGGGGATCAATATAATATTACAGAAAGTAATTAAAAGTCAAATCTATTCCAAATTTGATCTAAAGAGTGGATTTCATCAAGTGGCTATGCACCCTAATTCTTTTGAGTGGACCACTTTCTAGGTCCCGGATGGCCTCTTTGAATGACTAGTTATGTCATTTGGGCTTAAGAATGCTCCTGCCATCTTCCAAAGGAAGATGAACAACTGCTTTAAATGTACGGAAGAATTCATTGCTATTTATATTGATGACATTCTAATATTTTCTCAAAGTGAGAAGGGGCATGCCCAACATCTAAAGACTATGCTAGATATCTATAAGAAGAATGGGCTGATACTGAGCCCAACAAAAATGAAAATAGCAGTGCCCGAAATAGAATTTCTGGGAGCTGTGTTGGGGAACAAAAAAATTAAACTGCAACCCCACATCATTAAAAAGATCACGGAATTCAAAAATTCAGAGCTGACATCCAAACACGGTATGCGTTCTTGGCTCGGCCTCCTTAACTATGCAAGGAATTATATTCCAAATTTAGGCAAGCTACTGCGCCCATTATACGCAAAGACAAGCCCTACAGGAGATAAGAGATTAAACTCTCAAGATTGGGCCCTAATCCAACAAATAAAAGAGTCAGTCCAGAATTTGTCAGATCTTGAAATTCCCCCAGAAAAATGCTTCATTATTCTTGAAACTGGCGGATGTATGGAAGGATAGGGTGGTGTATGCAAATGGAAGAAAAACAAATTTGACCCAAGATCCACTGAAAGGGTTTGCGCCTATGTCAGTGGAAAGTTTTGCCCCATCAAGTCAACCATCGATGCAGAGCTTCATGCCGTTATGAAAACATTGGAGGCATTAAAAATTTATTATCTTGATAAAGAAGAACTTGTTATAAGAACTGATTGTCAGGCTATAATCAGTTTCTTTGGGAAGTCTTCTGCTCATAAACCCTCTCAGGTTAGATGGATGGCTTTCACTGACTACATAACCGGCACAGGGATTCCAATCACCTTCGAACACATCGAAGGGAAGGATAACCAATTGGCTGACGCTTTATCACATTTGATTAATTGTCTTATTGCAGAATGGCCGAAAGCAGCACTGAACAAGCTGGAGCTCGTAGTCTCAGCACTGCAAGAAGTAAAGGAGAAGCCGAACAAGGAAGTCCAGGTCAAAATAACTCAAGCACTCCAAACAGTTTGTGCATCACTGAAAGGTATGAGCAACTACTGCAAACATTTAACCAGAAGCTCAAACATGGCATCAACCTGGGAGAAGCTGAAAGAATTGAACAAGAACTCCACGTGCTACAACAGCAATCAGCACGAGAAGCCCTTGCGGCCTTACAGCAGCTTAAGCTGCTGCACTCCATGAAACTAAAAGAGTGTCAACGAAGGAGCACATCTGATAATTGGTGGTCTGACTGGTACCCTGCTACCAAACAAGTTGATGAACAGTTGGGGACAGCTGTTCGACTCATACAAGACGCCGAAAGAAGGATGGACTCTTTCAAACTTTAATTGTGGAAGTGGCGAGCCCTCATGACTCAACCCACTACGAAATATTCGCTAGCTGTAATGTAATATTATTCGCTTTATGTAACGATCACTAGCTGTAAAGTGATCTATGTGACATATTATTCGCTTTATGTAACGATCACTAGCTATAAAGTGATCTAGATGAGATTCGCTCTTATCAAGAGCCGGCCAGAGCATGTGACAATGGGGCCCCATGAGCATCCGACGTCTCTACCCGCTCTCTATATAAGCAGCATCTCGTTTCCTTGCAAAGGATACAAGCGAACCTTGATCTCTACTTGGACAACTACTGTATGCGAAGTTCTAATAGAATCTGTGAGTTTTCATCTTTTCTACTTATTTCTATTACTGCTTTATCTTAGTAGCACCGTGCTTTATGGTAAAGTAGTGATAAAGAAGATAAAATAACACTACTCGATGATGAGACTGTGATGGATAGATTAGTAGCAAAAAAATAGCAATTATTAAAAGAGGAAATAAGCCATGAATGAAAATATGACAGATGATGACGATGGTGAGGGAAAGAAAAATGATAATCGGGTAAATAATAATTATGATTAAGATGAGTAAAAAAGTATTGAATATCAAATTAGGAATTCATTTACTATTTGATGCAGCACAACGAACAAAAATACAATCCTTACCCAAAAGAAAATTATTGATTCTCATCCAAAAAAACCTTAAATTAAATTCTTAACTATATTATTATTCTCAACTTAACTCCGTCAAATGAAAAAGTAAAACAGTTATGAAACAGACTCCTTTTTAGCCAAATCAGACGATTACTAATTTATTTCTTCAAACATTATTTTTTGATATTGGTGTTATAAAATGACGATTTAATTAAATCTTTTATATCAATATGATTCTCTATTTGCATTAAACATCCTAACATCCACAACAAAAGAGAGCTGCTATGAGAAGGCAATTCCATTGGCTGATTGATTACCCAACTACTTTCAAATTTTCATGCTTATTAGTGGTCAAGCTAACCAAGTTCTGAAAAAAGAACTGCCCAAACATGTAAATTAAAATTTTGCATTTGATCAATCAAGAACAGCAAACGGCTTCTGAAACAGAGTTGTAGGTACTACACGAATCTGCACCTCTTTTTAAGCATTAATATATAGCATCAGAAGTGTGCAATACTCATAGTATTCACTCAGCAGTTGATTATCAGTAGCCATTATTGATGAATCGTCGAGCAGCTTCTGCACTTAACTCTTTGTTCACCTGGGTTAGAAGAGAAATCAACAGACCACACAAGAAAACATAATGATTCAAAATAAGAGAACAATACATACTAGTTTCTCATGGGCCATTCGAAATGCCTCACAGAACTTTTCGGCTCTTTTTGGCCCCACCTGCATCATCCAGAAATATTTCAGTCTTCATTTAGTGAAGCATGCGAGATAGTATTTGATAGTCATACAGATGAAAAGTACAATGACCGAATGAAAATTTTATGCATGCTAATTGACAAACTTGGATGTGATATAATTAATAAAACCATCTTTTTGGTATGAAGAGATTCCCAGTAAAGACACTAGCCTATATAACAATTTCATTTCAGCTACTGTTTCCAGACGTTCAAGGTTATAACTTCTCAGCAATTTCCTCTCTACTATATTACGCCTGTAAAGCATGTCAAATTATGCAAGAAAACCTAACTATTCATCATCAGAATTAACACCAAAAATTTAGTAAAAGACTGACAAAAATGTGTATCTAGTGTCACCTTGAGCTTATGTTCTTTTCCTGCTCTCTAAAATGTGTATGCTTTTTCTTTCACAGAATCCTAGAGCACATCCTGATTTGTAACGTCAAGCAGCTACTTTATATAATAGAAGACAATTTGTAACCAAAAATCTCTAGCTTTCCAGGTTGTCATGTAATGCTTGGGCAACTTAGATATCACTAAATATGCCTAGGCGAGGTTTAGTATCCACGGCCATTCACTAGTCTATAAATTTGACCATGCAAAAGTCCTAACTATGGAAGGCATCATGTTCAAACAATATGATACCACACAACATTAGAAAAATAATCAAATAAGAAACCATGACCCAAGAAAATAGGTTGAAATGACACTAAGGATATGGAAGTTGCTCGAGCAAACTATATACCATCTATGGCTGAACATGATATATAGACTCAACATAATACCCTCTTAACTAAAACACAATGCAGGACTAAACCTACAACTGCACGTATATAAAAACAACAGTAACTCAATAACTCTACATCTTACAACCCAATAACTGTAACACTCCTGCTTAAGCTTACGCTAGAGCATAGAGATTATCTATGTGCAACTTCTAACATAAATTAGAAATAGTCTCAACAGAAAGAGAACTAATAATGACACAATACGAATGACTATCATAGGAACAGGCACCAGACTAACCTTGAAAGAGTTAATGATTGGACTATGGTTGTTAAGAGATATCTTCAAAAGGTGAAATTGGTCATGATAAAATTTTCTTGACTGATTTTGAGATTTGTAAAGATGAAAACAGAATGCAAAGTGAAATAGATAGATTAGGGTTCACATCTAACTCTTAAAATGAGGAATTAATTTCGTGACTGTGACTGGCTAAAGTCCATTATTTATTCTAGCAGACTAGGATATTCATAAGGAATCTGTGTAATTTAACCTATACGACAGAGATGATATTGGAGAAGAGTTGAAGAACAATCTATTTTTTGCATTGTAGCCAATAGAGGAATAATGAAAGTGAGTGAGACTAATCTATATTTTTCTAATCATCTATTTTAATGGGCGAGAGGAGCCAAGAAGAGACTTAATTGCTTGTCATTTTAATCGGTGATGGAAAAAAATTGTCAATAACTAATTTATCTCAAATCATGCACATAAATAAGTGAAAAGAAAAAAAAATGACTCATGAAATTTGAATCCTCACACTAGTTATAAAAAGAAGGAAAAGAACCTTAAAATTGTAAAAGTATCTCTTAGTTTTTTTTTATTATTTCCTCAAAAAATTTCTTAACCTTTTTCCTATTTTATAATTACTTGCTTTTTTTTTCCTTTTCACATAAATATTCAACGGAAAATGAAGAGAAGGAATGAACCAACAAACACCAAGATGTAACGTGGTTTGGCAACCTCTAGCTCCTACTCCACGGCTTATAATCCGTCAATGGATCACTCGTGAATCACCACTATGATTTCTCCTCTTCTCAAACAACTTTCGGTGGCAAAACGTCTTGCAAGCTCGGGGAGTGATTACAAGTCAAGCACAACATTAGGGTCGCATTGTTAACTCTTTGTATCTGGAAACATTTGCCTTTAAACAAGTCCCTAACCTCTATATTATAGCCTTCATCCAACTTCTCTTCTCTTGTTCATGACCATTCTATTGTGCTAACGTCACTCAATTGGACCTAGTCATCAATTGACTAATCCTGATCAGTCAAATGTCTAAATGACTCGGCCTCGAACAAGAATATTTTATTTGATAGCTGATTAGCTTAAGTTAACTTCTTGATCGAAAATCACTCAGTTGAATGCTCTACCTCATTACTCAACTTACACCAACTACGGCCCCAAATAAAAAGTTGAAGCACTTTAGTTGACTCTATGGTCAAGTTCGCCTTCAGTCGACTCAACCCTTCATTCATCGATTATAAGCATTTTAATGGTTGAGTCCGTATATGTTGAGATCTACCACTCACCTCGCCAAAATTTATACCTTTGCTTCAAAGCCTTCTCTCGTTAGATGCATATGATCCCTTGGCTCACTTTGTATGTCATCCTTCACGTCTTCACCTATGTAGTCCGACTCCTCCAGTTCGATCAAACTCCAAATGGACCTTGTCCTACAGTCCCTCGTATGTTTTATGTCATCCTTCTTCGATCTCTACGAATCTCAAGTCATCGAGTCCTCAGCCTACCTTAGTCGCACCAAGTCATCTCCTTGTGTATTTCTCCAGTCCAATATGACTCAAATACACATCAAATACCAATACGATCTTAGCTTATCACAAAAGGCTAATTGCACCAACAAGAATGACGAAAAAGGGCTCCTTCCATATGGTGATGCTAGATTAGGGAACAAGAGTGAGGGAGTTGATGTCACATAACTCGATTGAGCCTATGTAGTGGATATGGTTGAAGGCCTTTGAGGAGAAACTCTTGTCACACTCGATATGTGGTGCAATATGTTAGAGTTTTTGTTCCATACTGCTGTGATGCAGTTAAGTGTTCTGATGAGTTGGGTAAAGGGTCTAGGGTTTATGTAACATCTTATATGTGTGTTAAGTTACTCAAAATCTACCAAGTATAAAGGTTGCCTTGGCGTGGCTAAGGTAGTTGATGACACAATGGCTAGAGTCTGTAAGATCGGAGAAGGATACGACGGGCATCCAAGAGACCGCAATACGAGGAGGAGATCAGAGGATGGCACGAGCATTTGAGGGACAGTTAGACAAGGAACATCGGAGCAATGTAGAGATGAGGAGGTGGACTGCATGAAGGATGGACTCGGTGCATTCGATGGACGTGAGAAGACCTCAAGGTTTGGAGAAACTCCACGAGAGATATGAGTGGAGTGGCTTGTATATAAAGGATGAGGGTAGATGGCAACTTAGGCGAACTCAACCTTAGATATGGTCGAAGTCAAGAACCAATCGACTTGATCCCAATACCAATAAACTAGTGGTCAAGAAAATCACATCCCAAGTGTTTCGGGGCTTTTATGGTTAATCGACTAATGGTTGTCGAAGTGTTTCAGGGTTTTGTTGTTTGGTCAGTTGGCTGTTAGTTTAATACGCTAAGTTAGTTCTATTTTATATTGTCAAATTAAGCAAGAGAGAAAGAGATGTTGGGTGCTCATTGGGCCCCATCATCACATGCTCTTGTCTCTTCAGATAAGGGAGAATACTCTTTACATCACATCATACCTATTTTATATCACATCATTTCTACTTTACATCACACCATATCTACTTTACATCACACCATATCTACTTTTGGGCTTAGTGTGCCCATTATTTATGAGTTGGTGGTGAGTCATCAGATTCCTTGCTGGTCTACCACTCCCGCAATGCTGTTACAACTGGAAGGAGGTCATTCTTGTCTGAGCATCTTCAATTAGATGTACAGTTGTTTCAAGCTGTCCATCTACCTGTTTGACGACGGGATACCAATCCCGCTAGAAGTTGTCAGATGACCCCAACCTTTGGCATTCTTGCCTCTTCAGAGAGTGAAGGGTCCTAAGCTGCTGCAGGACCTTGACAGCTTGTTGGCATACTTGTTGCTCGATTCGGTGAAGCTCTACTCTTGCTGCATCATCTTCGTCCATGGGGATTCCCGTCTGCATTCGCCATCGGAGGTTGTAGAGGATATGCTAGTACTGCTATACGAGCTGCTCAGGGTCAAGAGTGCCTGAGAGAGTTTGTCTTCCATCATTTTGTTGGGCTTCTCTTGTAGTTCTTGCAGGGCTAAGACTACTAATTCCAAGTTGTTGAGAGTCTTCTCTTCCGGCCATTCTGTAATGATAAGACAACATATTAACCTTGATAATGCATCAGCAAGTTGATTTTCTTTTCCTTCTATATGTTCAAAAGTAATTGTTATTCCTATGCCAGTGATGTAGTCTGTAAATGCTAGCCAGCGTACTCGAGATGGTTTGTTACTAGAGAATTTCCAAAAGAAACTTATGATTGCTTGACAATCTGTCCTGATAGTGAGTTCCTTTTTATCAAGAAAATAGATTTTTAATGCCTCCAGTGAGTTCATTACTGCGTAGATCTCCGCATCAATAGTTGATTTTAGGGGGTTAAATTTGCCGCTTGCATAGGCGCAGATTTTTTCTGTCGATTTTGGATCATACTTGCTGGCCTTCCATTTGCAAATACCACCCCATCCCTCCATACAGCCATCCACTTCGAGGATAATAAAACACTCTTCAGGAGGTACTTCTAAATCTGGCAGATTTTGGATAATGCCCTTTATTTGTCGGACTAGTGCCCAATCTTTGACTATTCATTCTCTTATCTCCGGTTGGGCTGGTTTTGGTATATAATGGGCTAAGTAACTTTCCCAAATTTGGGATATAATTCCTAGCATAATTAAGAAGTCCGAGCCAGGATCTCATACCCTTTTTTGATGTCAGCTCCTCCTCCTTGAAGTCTGAGATTTTTGTAATTATGTGGGGTTGAAGTTTAATTCTTCTTTCGCCAATAATTGCTCCAAGAAATTCAATTTCTAGAACTGCTATCTTCATCTTAGTTGGGCTTAGGACGAGACTATTCTGCTGATATATCTTTAACATAACCTTTAGATGTCTGGCGTGGTCTTCTTCATTCTGAGAGAATACCAGAATATCATCAATGTAGACGACTATGAATTCTGCTGTCCCCCGAAAGCAATTATCCATTTTTCTTTGAAAAATCGCAGGGGCATTCTTTAGTCCGAATGACATTACTAGTCATTCGTATAAGCTGTCTGGTACCCAGAATGCGGTCCATTCGATTGAGTCAGGATGCATCGCCACCTGATGGAAACCACTTTTAAGGTCAAATTTAGAATAAATGTTGCTATTACTGACCTTCCGTAGGATCGTATTGATTCCTGGAAAACTGTATTGATCCTTATTGGTGAGGTCGTTGAGGCGTTTGTAATTGAACACCATCCTTTCTTTTCCTTTCACCTCTTTTCCGGTCCTTGGATCAATAGTCGTTCCAGAATTTACTATGATTGTCGTGGTTCTGTGTCGGCTTTTTCTTGGTCGGATAACACCCAATTTTAGTAGAGTTGTGACATGCTTGGTAAATGCCTCCTTTTGCTGGGGCGTAAGATGCTTTAGTGGCCTGTCTTCAATTGTAAAATCTGGGTTTTTAATATCCAGTTGACATACAACCTAATTTTTTGACCAGTGCTTCAAGGGTTCTTCTCCAATGTAACCTTGCTCTCGTAGTTCTTGGAGAAGAGGGCCAAATTGTTCTTTAAACTTTTGTTGTGACGGTCTTGCTGAATAGCAGACCATTTCTTGGATCTGAATGTATTCTTCTTCCTCAAGATCAAGTTCTTCAATAGCTGCTGCGGATGTAACCGAGGGCAGAGTGTTGATTGTAGTGAGGTTTTTATAGAATGTTACCACATTCCCTTCTATTCTTTAATCAAGATGGTCAAAGGTCAAAGTCAAAGTTTCAAAAAGAAATCAACTAGCAAAGTCAATGTACGCATCGAAGTGCTTATTTTGAAACTTATAAGGAGGGCAAGTATAACATTGAGGGAGTACCAACTACAACATCAACTTTGCGAGAAAAAAATCTTGGAAAAATTGAAATAAGTAACACCTCATACTTCTTAAATAAATAATTATGATGCAAAAAATTATGTACAATCCTAATTGAGTGTACCCAATCTAGGTCCTAAAGTCCTGAACCCTTGGTTAATGCAAACCAAAGGTTAGGTTGAGTAGCTTCAGTGGTCTGTAACTGTGCATCTGTATCATACAAAATCTAATAGGAAACAACCTTAATCTACATAGCAGATATGTAAAGTGTGTCTGTCTTCAACACTTTCCAGCCATTCAAACACTAGGATCACTATTCCAAGAAGTCACACCTAGCACGAGATATTGGTGGATGATCAACAGCCCTATGTTGTTCGGTTGCTTCTCGCTCCACTGTAGGTAGCTCCCTTGGACTATAGTTGCACCTGTATCATTAGGACAAACTTGGTGCCAAGCCTCAATGCATTAAGTCATCAACCCTAGGTCGATTGCTTGCCTCTCACTCCGCCCACCATCCAAGATAGCTCACTTACCACCACTCACCGTGACTTTGGTAGTGAGAGCTCCCTCCCTGCTTGTCACACCTACTGTCAGGCCTTGGTGGATGAGGACAACAGTTCCAGGCGGCTCATTTGACTCGCACTCCATTGCAGAAATGTCGCCAACAATGGTAGCTCATTTGCCACCACGGCTATGCCGCCATCACCATGCCTTTGGTAGGAATGCTGCCAGGTGTAAACGCTGGAGAATGTATCGCCAACGGCAGCACAGTAACTGGCCAGCATAGGTGCAACTCCAGCTCCCTTCCTGCTTACCACACCAAGCATCGGCCTTGGTGTATAAGGTCATCAGTTCCATGTTACTTGCCTGTCATTCACTTCGTCGAGGAATTGCCACCAACAGAAGCAGCTTACTTGACACCACAGTTGTTCCACTATCACCATGGCTTTGGTAGGGAGATTACCAAGAGTTGATGATGGAAGCGGGAGCCACTGCTTCTGATTTGGATTGCTCCTTTTCGATCTTCCATGCAATCTGGCACTTGAATTTTATCGGGTTTTTAAATTTTGAATTACAAATTTTAAATCAAATTTCAAAAATAAACGACTTTGCCACTTCAAACCTTAAACACTTTCCCATGCAAAACACCTCATACTTGTTTGGTCCTAATGATTACAAGCCCACTTTTATCCACTTCGATTCACATTCAATGAGTTGATGCTCAACACCACTCAAAAATTGGAATTATATTACTTCTGATTATTACAAATAATTCCACCTCTTCCATTTACTAGTTGATTATTTAACAAGTCATGGTGTTACTGCACTTCCAGGAAGAAGGTACTCCATGGTGCAACTGCAAGGAATGAATTGGGTCATCAGGCCTACGCAAGTCAACATTCCTATGAGACCCTCAGAGTTTAGCAGCAGAGACTTAATTGACGGGAGAATATGTATAAGCTTCCAGAATTATGTTGCAGCCAACAGCGAGACACCCACGCTATAATGAAAGGGATGAGGAAATCCCTAGTGATGAAGAAGAATTGCGAACTCATACCATAGCAGTTCTTATCGAAGAAGAAGTCATCTGGATGCCCGCTGTATTATTTGGTATCAGAGCTAAGTTCTTAATGGTCGAGTAAAACACTTCAGGGTATTTTAGGGGCGAGATTAGCGTATCTACTTACTTATTGTTGTTAAATATTTCCGTTAGCTCAAACTAAGGTTTTGAAAAACAATACTCGGAGGAAGCAGTTTTGAAGATAAGGAATGTATCGCCAATAGACGTAACCACCGTAAGTCGCAAGGAAGCGCAGCAAGGAAAAGGTGAGGGGAGAAGTTCCTTAGAAGAAAAAATGAAAACCGATGAGTATTGAAGGACAATTCTGATGTCTGAGCGATGGGAGGAAGTCATACAATAATGGTATACTAGTTCGCATACCTCAAACCTTGAATACCTTGACCTCGCAGAAACTACAAAGCCATCTAACAAAGAACTAGCTCATAACATTTCAGTAATATATGACCGAGTGTGTCTAGCGAGTAGAGTCCACCTTAAAAATTTCAAACTCCTACTCGAGAAAAGCCAGATTCAAGAAAAGGAAATACAAAGGCTAGAAACAGCCTTAAAAACCCTAACAAATCTTTTTGCTGAGAACAGACCTTTAACGAAGAAGGAGGTTCGTGATCTAGTAGCTGAAATCTTCAAGCAACCTAAGTTAGTTGAGGAGGAAGCACTAAGGCTTACCCTAAGCCTTGACAAGAAACTCCAACGGGTGGAACAACTGCCGGATAAAATTGAGAGGCAAATCTTTGGATGAGTTATATACTCTCCAGAGGAACTGACTCCTACAAAGAAGCAGTCAAAGCCACAGAACAAATCGAACCATCGGCGCTGGGCTTCATAAGGCCAAGTGACTACCCAAGCACTGTTGCTAACAACGCGACAGTCGTGAAGCAGAATAACGTCCAGATACAGCTCCTAGTACAAATTGTTGAAGACCTGAAGGCAATACGGTCAAACTTAAAAACGATATTTGAGCATCAGCAGCAGGCAGGAAAAGAAGGAGCGACTCCCTCACTGCCAGAAGACTTGATAACCAAGTTATCAAATTTATCTTTGGGTCCAAAAGAAAGGCCCAAGGAACCAAAAGGTAAAGTTCTGGTGTTCAGGGATCCCCTAAAGATCTTAAAGGAGGAAAAAGAGAAGATAAGAAGATGATGACCGGAACACAGACACAAGAACAACCTTCAAACTCAACTCCACTCATAGAAGACCAGATAAGAGAATATCGCCGTAATCAAAGGCAATTATTCAACACACAACAAGCATCCAGAAGGCTTGGTAGAAGGCTCACGGGAAGATTTGATCCACAACATACATTGGAATAGCAAATTGACCCTCAGACTCAACTGAGGCTATCCATGCAGGAAAGAGCTACAATAGCACCAGCTGAGGTGCTATATCATTCTAGAAGAGATGATACTCATCACAGGGTATACATGCATCGCTCCGAAGAATCAATCCTATGCACTGATAATAACCAGGTAGATAGGTCATTTATACAGGAGGAAAGCTTCAATCAACTACAGCGAAGCCGTCTGCAGTACATCCACTTGGGCGTACTACAGGTACGCATCCAAATTCTGCATCGACAAGAAGAAGGGACGATGGCATTAGTTGTCTTCAGGGATAACAGATGGCAAGACGATAGGTCCATAATCGCAACCATGGAGGTGGACCTGACAAGAGGAAGCCAGCTGATTTATGTTGTCCCGGATATAATGTTAACCATTGGGGACTTCTTTCGGAATATCCAATTGTCAATCCTGACAAGAGGATATGATTCATGGCGAAACGGTGAAGCAAACTTACTAATCACCAGGGGACTTATTGGCAGACTATCCAATACCTCGAATGTCGCCTTCGCCTATGAGGTTAGTGGAGTAGTTGATTATTTAACCAGTCATGGTGTTACTGCACTTCCAGGAAGAAGGTACTCCACGGTGCAACTACAAGGAATGAATTGGGTCATCAGGCCTACGCAAGTCAACATCCCTATGAGACCCTCAGAGGTTAACAACAGAAACCTAATTGACAAAAGGATATCTATAAGCTTCCAAAATTATGCTGCAGCACCAACAGTGAGACACCCACACT
>JBBUKS010476792.1:0-17173 GCA_038050645.1 Hedychium gardnerianum
GTGTTTCCGCAGCGGAATTGAGAATGAGAGATTGAGAGTAGAGAAGTTGTGTGAAAAATAATGAAATAAGTTCATTATTTATAGAGTTTGGATAATAACGAATACTAAATCATAACTATTGATAAAAAAATGATCAAATGATCTCAACCGTCGAAAAAAAAACTAAAAAAAATCATCCAACGGCTATGAACCGCCCGTTAACTGGCGGTTCATAGTCGTTGGATGAAATGAGCTCTTTATATATAGAGTTTGGATAGTAACGGACACTAAATCATAATCATTGATCAAAAAACGGTCAAATGATCTCAACCGTCGAAAAAAATATCAAAACCCCCCCCCAAAAAATCATCCAACGACTATGAACCTCCAATCCCCTCCCCTAAAAAAAATTAACATTTTTGAACCGACGGGCCGAACCGATGGGCCAAATCGACGGTCCTCCGATTTTTACTTCTTGGGTCCGTAACCGACCCAACTTCCTATCGGGCCGGTTACGGGTCGGCCCGACGACCCGATTCAATAGATAATCGATCCGTTGATCCGATTACGAGCCTGAGTCGGGTCCGGGCCGGACCCGGCCCGGGGTCGGGTCTAATCCCGTAAGGATCGAAAAGGCTCTGAGTGGTTGCATTGAAGGTGGGCGGTGGCGGTGGTAATTAAACGGGCGAACAATAAAAAAATGCTTCCGAACGTCGAAGGACACTGACTTGTTCCAGCGGGACCCACAAAATTAAAGCCCTTTTAACCTTTTCCGTGATGCAATTTAATTCAAACACCAACGCTCACCTCCTCACCCTCTCATTGTACCTTGCCATTTAACCGGCCCTTGCAACTCGGTCAGTCTCCGGTCGGACCGTTGTCAATCTCCGACTCCATTTGACAAAGACCGGTTTCTGTGATATTAAAGGCTCTCGTTTAGCAGTTGGATTATAAGCGTTGACATTAATGGAGAAGCTAGCCAACAGCACAATGGAAGCACGCAGAGTGTTTCCTCTTGATTTAACAAGATCTAAGTGACAGAATTGAGTTGTAATTTTCTTCTATTATTATTGTTATTATTATCCTCGTTGTTTTTCTGAAACTGAAAGGATGTTCCTGTTCCTCAAGTTTCTGATATTGAGGACGAGGAGGGAGCAATAGGTGGAATATGGTTTGAATAGTTTCACAAAAAAGGAGATTTTAATAATTATTGAACAATGGAAATGGCAACAACAACAACAAAAAAAAACAAAACAGAGCATTTAATTCGATGAACGAGGGCATTGATTGATATCCAACGCCACATCGACCAACTTTCAACTACTCTCTTTTATTGGTTGTCTATTGATTGCGAGAAAGTAACTTAACTACGTACGTACCTTCTCGGAGATGGCATCCTGCACGACGATGATGTCGCTGGTGATGGCGGCGATGACTTCGCCGGTGGACGCCTCCGTGTCGAACAAAGCAATGTCCTGGTCCAGCATGGACCGGAGATAAGCCAGCCTCATCTTCGCCGCCTGTCTCTCGCCGGTGTGCATCCAACACGCCACCTCTGCGTCGCCGGCCATTAGGCTACTGAAAACTAATTAAACATATGGAAGCTTGAACTGAAGTAATTACCTGCCCACGAAGAGAACAATATCGCAATGCCCAGATACACGAAGTCCAACGAGTACTGCATGCAGAGGAATTTAGTAGTTGAATATTAGAACGGAGAGAATTGACAAAGAGGTGGTTCGTGTGGTTGTTTAAGTAATTAATGACCATGGCGACGCGATGGGAGACGGAGGTGGGGAAGAGGAAGGCGAGGCCGATGATGTTGATGAGTTTGCCGAAGAAGATGAAGAAGACGGGGACGGAGGCACCGTGGACGCAGGCGCCGAGGGAGCCGAAGGCCATCAGCACGTAGTCCCAGTTGTCGGCGAAGGAGAAGAGCTTCAGGAACGGCACCTTCTTGGTCTCCTTAATGTTGTTGTTATTGTTGCTGTTGTTGCCGCCGTTGCTGCTGGCTTTGCCTTCTTCGTCCTCTTCTTCCCTGTGGACGTTCTCCATCTTGCAGACGTAAGATTAATTGCTTCAGCAGAAGCTGATTTTGTCTTGAGAGAGGAAGAGGAGGAAGAGGTGGTGGTGCATTAAGGTTGCTAGCCATATAGACTTGAGATAGAGACATGGAATGGATGGGTTGGGTGCCATTACATTTACTGCGCTTAAACAACCATCTTGACCCAAGTTTTGAAACAAAAAAAAATTGATATGCTAAATATTGTTGGAATTTCTCGATTAGATCAATTCAACTAGCTCGAGTTCACTCAATCTGCTCAATAATAATTAAATTGGTGACTTTTCGACCATGAGAATTGTGTCATTTTAAATTCTTGATATGTTTCCTTGATTGGCTAAACAGAGGGTGATGTCCACAACGTAACTGCTCCTTTTCTTCCAATCTCTCTGCTTCCTCGTTGGCTAATGAAGTTGTCCCCTGTTTGGGACGTGCATGGCATGAGCTAGCAGCACAGAGATGCTATTCACCCTCTACTTCTTGTTTTGATCGGTTTGCCAAAATCGTTGTTTTCTGTTCTAGAGACAGGCAAAAGAATCTCAAACGTCAAGAAACCGGCCGTGTCAGCCACACAGTTTGCATGAGCCCTGTCAATGCACATTGGGGTAAAAAAGTGAAACGCTTGTTCCAGCGCCCTCCTCGTCAATTCGTCTCTGGATCAACACGGAGGAGGTAAATCACGGAGGCTAGTCTAGCTAGCCCGAACAGTGACTAGTGCATAAGGGAGGACAGGAACCTGACTACTAACCAGGATTTAACTCCCAGATCTCATTATGACAATACCTGCACTAGCTAATAACTCATCCCGTGGGGACCTAAAATCGAACCTGAAACCTCTATAATTTCAAGTGGTCCACTTTAATCACTGTCAATGCACATGCTGTTTATGATTGTTGTCATCAATCATATTCGCCTTTGATCAGTAGTACACGCATACACCAGAGTTCTAACGCAGTTAGTAGTGCACAGATTGATGAGGTTGTGGAAATGTGAATAGTTTTAATTTGAGATTAATAATGACATTCTCAATTAAGCAACTCGCCGTAAGTCTCACGCCGTGTTGGAGATTTGAAGTCAATGCTCTCTTCTCTTCAGAAATTGTCAAGTTATTCCAACGATAACAAGTGATCAGACACAATGTCAAAGCCCCAAACGCATGACGAACATGAGAATTCGGCTACAGAAGTAATGATCGTATTGATTAAAACAAATAAATGCCGAAGAGAAAACGGCGGTTGAACAGCTGTAGGTTGAGCGGGTGGCATCACTGTCAATGAAGAAATTAGACTGCAAAGTCATGCATGCAGCATTCATGGCAGAGCTAGCTAGGGCTCCTTTGTCAAAACTCTCAACACAGTCACAAGCTGTTGTTGCATGCCTTTTCCTTTTCCCCTAGCTGCAATTTCAACTTAAATTTCCTCTCCAGAGCTAGCATGTGATGGAGAGTTATTGCTGCTGAAATTGCTTTCAGATCCCGCGGCCTGAAGTATCTAGCAAGGCACGAGTCATGGGCGGCGCCGTCCACGGGAATGCAAGCTTCTTTCTGCCTTTCATAATTTCACTTTGTTGGTTGTTACGTTCTTCAGAGGAGATACTGGAAGACACCAACAAACTGAGATACCTCCGTTAAAAAAAGAAGATTTTTGCCAAAAGTTGTGCTACAAGATGAAACGTTCGTCTCTCAGTACTTCCTTCAATTCGTTCCAAAATTAATACGGAAGGTAAATCATGAGATTAATTTTACTAATTCGAATAGTGATCAATACATGAGAAAGAATAAAAACCTAATTATTAACCCGGAACATATAAAAATAGTGCTATAAGAGCATAGATTGAGTTGTAAAAAGTATAATGATTCATTATAATTTTAAAGTTTTTAAATTTATATTAAGTATTGAAGGTATAAGTCTATAACATGTGAAATGTAAGTAATTTTTTTCTTAAAATAATAAATTTGAAAATATAAATATAATTCAACATATAGTTTATATCAAATTATCTCACGCAGAGAAAACCCGACGCTGCCATCGGAATTCGCATATACTTTTTTTATAAAAAAAAATGGGTGGGGGATTCTGTACAAGCGAATAGTGTAATTAGCTTCGTCTTATTCCCTCGTCTGAGCCATCACGCGTAGAGATGTGCCGACGTATGCCAGTTGTCCGAGTCTGAGACGAGTTTTGATTTTGAAAACGGAAGCTGTGTTGGAGAGTATCGGAATCGATTTCTCGCATCGTATGCGATGCATTGCACCGGTCGGGAGGTCGCTCGGAGAGCGCAGAAGTGTACGGCCAGCTAGATAAAGGCCTTTTAACGATGGCTTTCGGCGTCGGGTTCCTTTTGGCCTCGTCATCCGGTGGCGCGATGGTGAGGGGAGGGAAAGAGGATGGCAGCAGAGGGAGAAGAGGTGATCGGCAGAAGTCGACGGGGAAGAAGGAGACGGTGGTGGAGGCGATCCCTGGATTGAACTGGAATTCGGCCGGCCCTTTCGTCATCAAGATTTATTGCATGGTGGATGACCCGGCGAGCGACGCGATTGTGTGCTGGGGTCCCGAAAATAACAGCTTCATTGTCTGGAACCAGCCAGAGTTCGCGAGGTACCTCCTTCCCAAGTTCTTCAAGCACAATACCTATGTAAGGTCTCCAGCCTCTACTTTGTTTCTGCACATTATCTACTTTTTGTTGAATGATGTTATACTCATGCCGATGAATGATAAGAGTACGGGTTCGCATAACCTGTAAGTAGTAGAAGAAAAGAATGTACGCCATACTGGAGGGTTACGCTCTAAGTTAATTTATAATTCTTTGGGTTCTATTTTGGTACAATCAACAGCTTCTTGGAGAAATGCACACAATTAGAAAAAAAGATCTGATTTCTACTATGAAGTAGTGATTGACTAGGTGGTGATTAGAGATCACTGTTTCATTCAAGTTAGTGTCATTTAGACGAAATTTTGTTTGGGTTTCTCTTCTGCGTTCAATCTTGAATTCTATTTAAAAGAAATCCTATGTATTATTCTCATCTGCAATCCTTTTGGTTGTTCTTTTAACTGAAAATCTGGTTCAGCACTTGATTCCCAGAAGTCATGATTCCTGCGATAAATAATTAGCTTTAAAAGGTTCTGGTCTATGCAATATGTACAACTCGTATAATCTTGCGATCATATGATGCTTGAAAAAAGCAACATATTTACTAGAACAGAATGGCAGATTTCAAAGATGTATAAAGGACTTGCAAGTCCACTTTTGAATGAACATATTGAGTTTAGGCTGTCATCTGGCCAAGTTGGTAAAAGGACTTGGAAGTTGTTATGAAGCAACTGGACCAAAACTTACCTTCACCAACATGGGGGTTTAGCTTGTTTCTATGTACACTAAGAAATAAGTTCCAGGTAGTTGCTATACTCGTATGACGTGAATATGATCAACTTAATATGCAAAATTGAGCTGCTTGCAAGTGTAAATTTCAAGCTCATTGGTGATGGGTAATGCACAATTTTCCACACTTGAGTGAACCATATATGGACTAATTTCTCCATCGATAATAATTGTGAATGTAGCTTAAGCAAGTATGCCTTGTAATTTATAAAAGCATTCATAATAGTAAAATCAATTTTATAATTTATCAAACACACAGTGATTTCCAACTAGAATTTGCTACTGCTACGCGTGTTGTTTAAATTACAAGGTGGTTTTCATTAGCCACCTTATATTAACGATTTAATTCCTTTATTATCTCCTCCCCCCCCTCCCCCCCCTCCCCTTTTTTTTTCCTTCTCCTTCCCCCTAAGTTGCTCCAGTTTATGGGATGATGGCCACTGGCCACTCTTATCATTGCCGCCTCATTTAGTACTCTTCTGTTCTTTTCCTTACCAGTTCTGGATAGCCACAATGGTAGGAGGAAAAACAAAAACGAGTGGAAGAGTATGATTGAAAACGGCTAGTACTTTATAGGACATTTACACTGCCCTAACCCTCTTAATTTGAGATTAAATGCGTAAGGAATTTCTGGTCCTTTCTTGAATAAAAAATATTTGTAACTGATCATATCATATCAGTGAGAAAACTTTATAATCAAGTTCAGGTTGGGATCAAGAAATGATTGTATAGACAAATCAAGTTTGCCTTTGCTTAAATTTGTGAGTTTCTACTATTATGCACATTCAAGTTGGTTTCCCAAGGGTTTGAGTGCTCATTTATCATAATTCTGATATGATTTGGTGAGAATAGGAAGAACCAAGACAACTTTTGGTCAGAGTTGAGTTTTGGGTATTAAAAAATAATTGAATTAATACCTACCCACTACCATCGATAAGGAAGAGTGGAGAAGAAAGGAAATCAAGTTGTTTTGTCTTCCTTTACAAATTTTGAAGATTGTCTAAGCTTCATTTCCCCACAATCTTTGTTTGATGCTAAGTATTGTTTATTTTTCCCCCCTTCAATGATTTGAACCTTGCAATGTGTATGCCAATCACGTGATGGTGCTAGGGGGTTGCTTTTTTGGTGATATTGGCTACCTTGCGGATTGATGATAATCAAGTTCAGCAATGAAAAGTGATAACACCTTGTTCATACTTTAGATGAGCTACGAGATGAAGGAATATTGACATTTATTTTGCAGAGGTGACTTTACATTTACATTTTTATACCATCTTTTCAATTTTTTTTTGTAAATTTTCCCACATGGTTGACACTTGGTAGACAGTAGTATGTTGATGCTATTGCATTCCTTAGTTTCATATCCTTCAACTCCATAACCACTACCCCTCAACAATTGACAAGGAATGTTCCATCACAGCCATAATTAAAATTATTACTGTCGGAGCAGTTTCTATAGTTATAACCTTGGGAATGTGCTCTTAATCCTTAAGTTTATAATTTGTGCATCAGAGAACTTCAAGGTGCCGTGTATATATATTTATTCTTCCTTCGTAGCTGGATGAATATGCTCGACTTGATTGCCTCAGGTACAATATATAAATTAACGAGATTGTATTATTGTCACATGGAGGAAAAGGAATTTACGGTTCTGTATCATCTAAACTTGAAATAAAATCTTATGCATAGATGCCTTGGGGTAAATAATTAAAACAAAAAATTAGGGCATTTACTGAAAGTGAATTAAGATAACTGATCTTCCTTATGATGATGATGCTGTTGTATGTAAGACCCACTATAAGTTTAATGGACTCTTTTTTCTTGGTTGAAATTGGCATGAATCAAGTGCTCAAATAGGATTTGGTGAATGTGCAAGCAATAAGAAAAGCTCACAGACTTCATCACAAATGAGTGGGGAGATGAAAAAGGTCCCTATGAAATAGGACTAACTTTGACTCTGAGAAAATCCATCTTGACAATACATAGTGGCACAGGATTGTGTCTCAAGCTAACAGACTCATTCTATCTTTATTATAATATAATAGATAAAATATTAAATCAAGAAGAATCTAAATATATGATAATGAGGAACAATAATGCTGCTTAGCTGGCTCATTTTTTTTATTAAAAAAAATCTAGAAAGTGGACGGTTGGATCACAGTGGGTAGAGGGGGGTATGACATGATTAGGATGACAGGGAAGTTAGAGACAAACACTACTTATAATGAATAGGGTGTGGATGAGGTGTAAGTAGAGGTTTTGTGGTATACAGAATTTGTATGCTTCAGCTAGTAAATCTCATGAAATGGGCGCGTACCCAGTGAATCTCATGTCTTTCTCCCACTTCATCATATTGAAGAAAAGTATGACTAATATCATTTGATGCGACTCATGATTATATGCCTCAGCTATGGATGTTTGCTACAAGAGAGAAAAGAGGAGAATACATTGGAGAGAATCCAAGTAATATATTAATTCATGACATACATAAACATTTGACTTTACAATTCGTGGGCTTTGATTTCAGGAAGAAACATATAATGAAAGGGGAAGTCCTAATTGAGGTTAGGCAAGGGGAACATCCTAACTGAGGTTAGGTAAGGGAAAGTCTTAATTGAGATTAGGCACAAGGAAGTCCTAATTGAGGTTAGGCAAAGGGAAGTCCAAGTGGGTCAAGGAGGGTTAAACACTTGGCATGAGTGAGAAAGTCCAATGAGTCAAGGTTGACCAGATATTGGGCAACCGGAAGTCCTAACATGTCATGGATAACTTGAGAGTTAGGCAAAGGAACCCTAAACTCAGGTTCAAAGTTTAGGGTTGGCACAATTGATTGGTGCAATTGATTGACGTCTCCTGCCAATCGATTGGCCTTGATTGGCGTTGGAAGATGCCAAAGTCGCAAGGAAAAAGGGGGCTGCGGAATCAATTGGAGAGGAGCTCAATCGATTGGCAGAGACTTTCTCGCGAACAGTAGGCTTCTGAATCGATTAGCCTAATCGATTCAGTATGGCCAATCAATTGAAGCAATCGATTGAGAGTTGTTTCTCAAGTAAACAGAAGACTTGTGAATCAATTGGGATAATTAATTCAGCTAAAGTTCTCGAGTGAACAGAAGGCTTCTGAATCGATTAGGGCAATCCATTAGAGGCTAACCAATCGATTGATATGACTCACCAATAGATTGGACAGACAAAAAAAAACCGTTCAGGTTTTGAACGGTCGAGCTAACATGACAATTGATTGGGAGTAAGTCTATTGGGAAGCGTTTTTCAGCCTGAGAAAAACCCTAGAAAAGGAGATTCGCGAAACATTTGAATACGCTAGTTCTTGGAGATTCTGAGGCGAAGTGCTACTGTATTTCCGAGTCGACAAGAGACTTTTTCGAGCAATAAGAGATCAAGCAAGCAAGGTTTTTATTTGTAAAGTTGGTTTCAATTTGTTTGTATTTGCATTCTTGTTCTTGTTGTTCTTGTGTGCTCAAGCTTATAAGAGGCTTCTCCGCCTTCGGAAAGTTTTCGAGAAGGAGATATTCATAGTGGAGCTGTGAGTGTGAGGAGTGAACCCTTGGATTAGTAACCTCAAGAAGGTGGAGACCAAGTAAAATCCCAGCGTTAACATTGTAGAGTCTTCACTTTGAGTTTTCCGCTGCCATTCAAGTTTTAAGAAGCAAAGCGAGCTATTCACCATTCTAGCTCATACCGGTCCTAACAATTAATATAAATAAAAATTAAATCAAAATCTCTACTTTTGCTCCAAAATATGTAGAACTGATAAAAAAAATTAATTGTTTTTCTATGTTTGTTGAAATAAATAAAAAATTGAAATATAGAAGAATCTAATCTTGGAAGTGTCTGAAAAACTAATGCACATCAAATACTTCTGTGCAATGCCTGTGCATGCGGAGTTATCTCACAAAGTTGTTTGTTTTAATCTAAAATTTAAAGTCAAGGACTGTTGAGGGCTAAATGTCTTTTTAAGTTTGTTTTTTTTTGCTAATATGTGGTTGCTTTTTTCCTTCTAATTTTGGGTACTTGCCGCTATTTTGATATGTCCCTGATGATGTTCAACAGGGTTTTACGAAAGTTGATCCTGATAGTTGGGAGTTCGCAAATGAGGGATTTTTAAGAGGCCAAAAGCACCTGCTGAAAACTGTCAACAGGAGGAAACCCTCTCGGGTGTACTGGCCAAACCAAGTACAGCAGGCACAGTCACTGAATGCTTCAGTTACTACTTGTGTTGAGGTGGGTAAGTTTGGGTTGGAAGAAGGGGTTGAGAAGCTAAAGAGGGTTAAGAATGTACTCATGCAAGAGCTTATTAGGTTGCACCAACAGCAGCAAGCTACAGATAATCAATTACAGTCATTGACGAAACACCTTCAAGGGATGGAACAACGACAACAACATATGATGGCATTCATGACGAAAGTCGTGCAAAGCCCTGGATTCTTTGCGCAATTTGTGCAGCAAAATGATAGCAACAGATGCATTACTGGATTTTACAAAAAAAGAAGATTGCCAAAATACCAAGGCACTGCTCATTGTAGCAAATAGGCGTACCTCACCGTCCGTCCTTAAGTTATGTGAAAGAAAGTAAATCACGGGATCAACTTATAACCAACCATCAAGTGGCTAGATATTGATCCCTATCCCATTGTATCAAATTTATCGTTCACTAGCCAACTTTCACTAGCCAACTGGACATGTCCGTGGGAACACCAAGGCACTGCTCGTGATGGGATGCTTGAAGGTTAAATAGTAAAGTTCCAACCATTGATCAATGAAGCAGCTAAAGCGTTGCTAAGTCAAATTGCAAAAATGAATGCATCTCGAAGGCTTGAATCTTCATAAATTTCAAATAATCTTCAACTAGAGAACTCCAAAACTTCATCTGAAGTATTTGAAAGAACATCAAGTCAGAATTCTGGTGTTACTCAATCACAGATCCCTTCAAATTATGTTGTTTCATTTCTCCCCACGCTCTCAGCTGAATCTGATCAGTCTTCGGTAGTAGTTACCATAGTTCCAGAGAAGATTGCTGTGTCTCCAGTTGATATTAACATCCTAGAGTTTTCTGAATTACTTGGAATAGTTCCTGTAGCTGATGATATTGAAATCTCAGTTGAGAATATGGAAGTGGGCAAGTCACAGGACTTGTGTGCTAACCAGAATGCCTCATCCTTTCAAGAGATTGGGCCTTTCGAGATGGATTATTTATCAACAGAAGCTGACATTAACATATACAATGATGAGAAGCTTCCTGGCATTATCAGTGAGTTCTAGGAGCAATTTTTGGTGTCTAGCCCTCTGCCAGTAGACACAGAGGAGGTCGAGTCCACCTCACAGGGAGAAATGGATGTGCATGGATCAACACAGCGCGTCTGTATGGATCTACACAACGCATGAATAATAATATCATGGAGCTGATTGGGCTTCTTTCATCATAGCCTAAGCTTTGATGTTTTTACCTGGCCTTTTGCTTGTTGCTGCCTACAGTTTGTATCCGGCAAGACTACCATTTCCTTTTCGATAGCAATCTTCTTGTTTTTTTTTTCCTTTCTTTTTTTTGACAGCAACCATTCTGTTACTAAAACCATTGTCAATCTTTCAAGCTTACAATTGATAAAAAGCCAGTGGCATAGGCTTATATGATTGTTTTCTCCTGGAATATCACTTGCACATTTGTTCTATATAGAGCTTAGTTTTTGTCGTTTCAAAAATTGTTGTTGACGAGGCCAATGACGAATTAGCAACTAGCTGATGTCACTGACGAGGGGGCTCAACCAGATGTGTGTCGTCATCATCTGGGAACGTGAATCTCAAAGCATATAAATACATCCTTCGACATATTAAATTGTTATTTAGATATTCGCGATAATTTTTTAAATAAAATATATAATCACGAAATACTGGGCTTTTGGATTATTCATCGTGGGCAATTTTTAGTTTATTTTGATAGTTGATAAAAAAAAATCACCGTGAATATTTTTAAATTTATCTGGACAGTTGATAAAATTTTTTAATAGGATCGAGTCAATGGATTTAATTTTATTTAGTTCATCATTATTTTCTTTCAGGGTAAGGCTAGAATTGTAATTTTCTTGTGGAGTAAATCAACTCCGGTCCGGCTCAAACCGGTTCGGGATTTCGGTTATCCGATACGACGAGCCACCTTCGTCCGCTTTAACCCTACGATCCTTCCCCGTTCGCAGTCGATCGCTCTCCTCTCCTGTCGCGAAAGCAGCGCAATCACCGACAGCACGCCTCCTCCGGCTCCAAGCTGCTTTGCACTCTCTTCTTCTCTGTCTCGCTTTACTACGCCATCTGTTTGCCCCTCCGGCCGCGGTGCCGTCGCGGTCGCAGCCCCTTTTACGCCGTACTTCATCTGCACAGCGAAAAATGGTTGTCGGGCTGATCAATGCTAATCCCGTAGTTTATCAGAAAAAAGAACGTCGACCTCGTGGTCTTGCAGCCGTAACAGATGAGTATGCGGAAGAGCCTATTGATCAGCTAGAAATTTTCGGTACCCTTTTTTGCATCGCAAATTATCCTCTTTATTTGATCTATTTAGTTGCTTCAGAAATCATCGTGTGAATTTCTTAGTTAGAAAGTTAAAAGTTGTATCCTATTTAATATATGACCTATGAGGAATGGTAGTTTAAACTGTGCCCTTTGTATCTGAAAAGCATCAATAGACAAAATTTGACTGGAGGATCTTTGTTCTGAATGATTTATGAATTGCGTTTCATTTTTTAGCAAGAAAATGTTTCTTAACTTGCATATGGTAGAGTTGGGAGAAATTCATGAAGATATATTTCCTAGGTGATACTTGGAAAAATTAAAGCTATTCATGTGTCATCAGAAATTACTACTGAATTAGTGAATCCATGGACTGATGGTCAGGGAGAAAGAGTTATTAAGAATCTAAGATATCATTGTGAAACATGCTCATTCCAATTCTTTTTGTCGAAGATATTATTGAGAAACATGTTCATCGATATTCAGGGGCAACAAAATACCTTCAACAAAAGTATTTTTATGATTTAAAATTCGAATCAATATGTAGTTAACAATTTCATCACAGGATTGTCAAACTTATTTTATTATCATAAAAAGTAATCATGAATAATACCTTTAATAGAGTAAGTTACATGTTCTCTTCTTGTTATGGGATTATTTCATGTACTCCTATCCAATGCCAAAATCTGTGTAATCTTCAAAACTTTACATTTATAAACATTATTTTTGTGTTTTCACCTCCATTCATTTGGGCTACTGTTACGTGGACTACTGCTGAGAAGTTAAGTAGACAAGAAGTTAAGAGTAGGCATGTCTTGTTAAACAAAAACCAGCAATATTGATATGCTGTTAGGATGATGAATAATAATCATCAGATGATAAGACTGTCGGATCACTTGTTTTTGCATTTTTTGTCAGTGTCATCTACTCACTAATTTTTTATATTTTGGCAATATTAATTGGGGATTATGGTTTTGGTCAGCTTGTGTACTGGCATCGAGATCTGATTACTATGTCACAGTTTTATAATTTTTCTTCTATATTACTTAGATGCTTCTACTCCTTAATGCTCACAGATCATGTAAGAGATATCAAGGACCCAGAACACCCATATTCATTGGAAGAGTTGAAAGTGGTAACAGAAGAGTCAATTGAAGTCAATGATAAAGAGAGTCATGTTAGGCAAGTCAGCATTTTTTTCCTTCACTTTGATACGGTCATTTACCTAGTTGGTTATGAGATTTATTGTTGAGAATCTGTTTGTATATGTGCAGGGTCACTTTTACACCCACGATTGAGCATTGCAGTATGGCCACTATTATTGGACTTTGCTTGCGAGTAAAGCTTACGCGCAGTCTTCCTTCTCGTTACAAGGTTTGAATGCCATGCAAAATCAATTAGTAAAGTGTTTGTGAGCATGCTCAATGTTAGAACTACTAGAAGTGTGACAAATGATTTTTTATATAGCTATAAGTTATACACCAAGAGTCAGCCTTAAGTTCCTATCTTTTTTATGTTAGTACTAAGTAAACTAACCAATCATTTAAGTATACTTCTTTGGTGTATTGATGAGAGTATTAAATTTGAAGCTTGAATTATAAAAAGAAAAATTTTAGAGACTAAAGACTTTAGCATAAGTAGAATAAAATTTAGCATAGTTTCAGTAAGTTAAGATGGATATGAAATTTTTATGAATAAGAGTTTTAGATGTCTTTATCTTATTATTTAATAAAGGGGCATGATAACGATGAACATATTATTAATGGTATAGAGAATGAGCAGTAAAATGATTGTGCTATGGTTTACAATACTTTATGAATCAAAATATTAGGTTGTTAGAAATTAATATGTATTATAGCAAAGACAAAAGTTATAAGATGGACCCGTGGAGTTACTAGAACAACTAAGATAAAAAAAAATGTATCAGAGAGCAATTAGGTGTAGTGTTAATAGATATTTAAATGAGACAAAATAGGTTGAGACGATATGAACATGTTTAAAGGTAATCAATACATATTATAGGGAGAAAAGTCAAATCAATTAGAGCAAAAAACATAATGGGTAAAGGGAGACTAAAGAACTTCAACAGTCATTGAAAAATCAGATTGTATCACATTCTCCAATGTAATTAAATTTTTGTTTTTGATTCAAGCAGGACTAATGATGTAGTGTTGCATAGAGCTCTATGTAGTGATAAGATTTATGCAGTCAACTCAGAAAAGTTGGGACAAACACTATTTGATGACAATGATATGTACCTGTAAGATTTCAAATTTGTTTAGATTATAGTAGACATAGCTTGAAAACTCGGCTGATTTTGATATGTATCCTTCCAGCTGGATCCAAGTCAGACATGAAATATTTAATGTTGTTTCTTATTAATCAGGTAAGGGAATAGAATATAATTATTATTACACTACATTTAGGTGATCTAATACACTTCAACTATTTTTATTATGAATTTTATAATTTAATTTGTTCATCATTGCCAATATATTTTTAGTTGTATACTCTTAACATTTTGATATATATATAATTAATAAATATTATTAATAGTAGTATGCTAGTGATAAATTATAGTGTAAATATATTGCATAAATACTTTTATTTTATACACTAAACATTTTTTTTCTTCTATTAGTTCCAATAATTATTGATTCTATCGATCCCATAAGTAGATATTTTGACATGCTGATACAGATTTTGCAAACTATGCTCACATTTTATGAACTTCTTAACATAATCTGTTGGAACTACCTGATTATGTATGAATTGCAATTGGGGGCTCTGAACTTTCTACTTGGCAGATGTAAAGCAACACCTTCGGGATTGGAATATAAAGTAAAAGCTAAACTGATTTCACTCGAGACATTAGGGTCTAGATGGTAGAGGTTAATAAGGTTGCCACGTAGTGGAACAGCAGCAGTCCGGTGTTCTCCAACTCCAACAGAAGATGTTAGTTGAACCTTGAGGCCGATGCGAGAGGACCAATATTAGAGAACAGTGAGAATTTAGAAGATGAGGTTGTTGGTATGGAGGAATTGACTACTGATTGAGGAATTTGGTCCTGTTGTAGTATCATGGCTTGTGGCAGTTCTGTGGCAAGCAAGGGGGTTTAGATAGTGGAAAACATCAAGATATTTAGACTTTAGAGTGATTGGGTTTGTTTGCTAATAGAGTGATCACAGCAACCATTCGATTTTTACCTGTGTCGCCAATCACCAGTCAAATCTTTTAATAATCTTTTTAAGTTATATTGTGTTTAGAAATTAAGCTGATTATTAAACAACTGCTACAAAAAGGCAAATTTAGCCGTAACTCAACTCTACTGGATTATATGTTTTGAACCAGCATGACTACAGATGTCCTTTCAGCGTACCCTTTTACCACGTTTGAATGCAGTTTCCTGCCCATCCACCTGTTATTTTTACTGTGTTCATTGATTCTTCCTTGAATGGGGCTAAATCTGTTTGTAGGTGGACATCCGGGTGGCTCCTGGAACGCATGCAACAGAAGCCGCGGGTACAATACCATGCTGTTTTTGCTGTTGGCATCACCGTTTTTCCCATTTTGTTTTTCTGTGCTTCATTCTAACTCAATTTCATTGCACATTATTCCAGTGAACAAGCAGTTAAATGACAAAGAGCGCGTTGCAGCAGCGCTGGAGAATCCAAACCTACAGGAAATGGTGGATTCATGCTTAGAGCCCACTTTTGCCTGATTAATTCACAGAGTAATAGATGTTTCAGGTGCGACATTTAATATGCGACACTTTCGTGCCCACGTAAGAATGCATGATTTGTGAATTCTTTATTCCTTGCATGGGTTGTCGTTTCTCCTGTAGAGCCACAGTCGTGGTTTGTGTATTTTTTATTTTTCCAAAGCGTTTTGCAAGTGAAACACAAAAGGAACCATTTTTCTGGTGTAATTTGGAATATTGAACAGCTATTTCAAGTAAATACAATCGATAATAAATTAATTTGTTCTATTATATATGTTTGCTTTTTAGTGCTTCCGTGTAATAATTCATAGCTTTGTTTAGCACGCACATTATTATTATTTTTTTTTAAAAAATTGAGATAACTAACATTTACTAGAACTTTTTATTTTTACCAGTATCGTTTTCGCTTCTCTCCGATTATGTGATGTAAACAAAAAAAGAAAAATACTACAAAAATAGAAATGCAAGCAACTTATTAACAATAAATTGGGTTTTTAAATTCAAAAATTAAGAAGATCCTTCGTATGAGATAATTTGAGTAAGTTCTATTCGATCTGTAAAGATAGTCTCTCCTAAAATGTAAGATAAAATTACATACAAATATGATTATGATTTAACTGACAAACTAGGTAACTCACTGAACCAAATACAATAAACTGGTTAGACAAATATGATTATGATTTAACTGACAAACTAGGTAACTCACTGAACCAACTAAGTCAAACAAGTTGATTGAACTTTCTAAAAAGTATCGTGGAAATTGATCAATCTTAACCTATTAGATTATAGATAAACTAATAATGGCAAATATAGAATGAATATTTTATAGCATTTCATTAACATAACCAAACAAATGAATAAAATTAGATTTTTTTTGTTATTTCATTCCAGTCTACTACTATTGTAATTTCATTCATTTCTACGTGGGGCTATAAACAAACTAAACCGAATTAAATTGTATGATATTTAAATTTGTTTGATAAAATAATTAAATTAAACCGAGCCGAGTCTAAACAAACCAATTCATTGAAATTATTTGTTCAAACTTGACTTGATTCCCTTTTTATGAGTTTGAGTTTGATTCATTTAGATCTTATCAAATTCTCAATTCAATTTTTTTGATTATTTAAAATTTTTATATTTTAAATTTATTTGATTTATTATTGAACTTGATAATATAAATTTATTTATTTATTTAATACGTTGATAAAAATTTTATCGATAAATTAATGAGCTGAATATACATGTATTAAAATTTATTCGTTTAATTTAATAAATTATTTAAATTTATTTATTTAATTAATTATATATATATATATATATATATTAAATAAATATAAATAAATTTTTATTAAATCGAATAATAAAGTTATTCAAAAACTTTCTATTCATTTACCATTCTAATTCTACTCTACCTCTTGCATGGGTTCGCCTGCCTCCTTAGCTATTTTTAGAAATAAAGCTAGGTAAACTATTCAGCGATCCATTTTTTGGAGTGTAAAATCCAAGTTCAAGCTG
>JBBUKS010476801.1:0-10928 GCA_038050645.1 Hedychium gardnerianum
TTTTTTTTTACTTTTACCCTTTTAAAATTGAATTTTTGAATAGGATCAATTTTTATTTTTAAAATTATGTAATATTAAACTAGTTCATTTTTAAATTGATTAATTATAAATTAAATATAATCGAAACTATCTTTTTTTATGATAACTTTGAATTATATTTTGAATATTTTAACGGCTTGAAATAAATTTTTTATCCAAAAAAAAAGTTTAATACTAAAATTAAAATCCAATTTCTAAATCTAATTAAAAAAAAATCAGCAATTACATACATGATAGTTTAAATATTTACAAGTTGCTTGCTAGCCGTCGATTTTGAACCTAAGTCGGCCTACTTCCACTGATTGCTAGTCAGCTAAAATATTGGATTAGGTTGAGTTCCACTTGATCCTGACCGACACTTTGGTTGAGGTTCCGTCTTCACGTGGAAAATTGTGGATTAAGTGTGCACCGTTTTGTCTATGATTGACCAATGTCGGTGGACCCACACGCAAATCTAATCAGAAAATTCAAAATAAATAAAAAATGTACTTGTATAATAACAATGCGATTTTACAATATTTTCCAAAATAAAATATTTATATTTTTTTTTTTTCAAAATCTACGAGAATATTATTTTCTTTTTGTAGAAAATAAAAAATTATTTGTTTTATTTCTTATTTTTAGAAGAAAAAAAATGGAAAAGAAAAAGGAAAAGAGGGCGTGACACAGACCAGGGTGGACTTCTTGGCTGGGAGAGGCTGGCAGCTATTTATAGGCCGGTGGCTTTCGCGGAAGTGAAGAAGGCGAAGGCGCTTTTGAAAAGAAGGGGAAAAAAGGAGAGAGGCGCATCGCGGTGCTGCCGATCTGGGATCGGCGTCGGTGTTCCGCTCCTTGGCAGCGAGCGGGAGATCTTTCTCTCCAGGTGATTCGACTCTCTCCCTTGTTTTTGCTGCAATGTGTCGCCTTATTTTCTTAAAATTTCTTCATGGAGGTCGATCTGAGCTGGTTCTCTCTGTTTTTGAACTATGGTTCTGATCTTTCACGTATGGGAGAGAGTGGATCTCCAAGTGATTGCTCTCCCCGGGTTTCCGTCTCTTGTTTTCTTCTAATATATCGAGTTATTTTCTTCAAATCTGTTCTTGGAGATCAATTTGAGTTCGTTCTCTCTGTTTCGAGACTAGGGCGTTGATCTCTTCTATGTGAAGGAATGGATTGTTAGGTCGTGTTCACACTCTACCTGCCGCTTCTGTGATTTTGTTTTCTTGCAACAATTCGCCTTATTTTCTTCAAATTTGTTTCTGTATGTCAAACTGAGCTCCCTTACTCTGTTTAGGAACTGGGGTTCTATCTCTCTCCTAGTGGAGAGAATGGATCTCTGCACTCTTGATACTTTTGGATCTCTGCGCTCTCGATACTTAGTTCGGTAAAAAAAGAATGAGAGTCCTAAAACTTGAGGAGATCATAGTTGTACGAAACAGGGATCGTATTTATATGTAGGATCTGAAACATATCCGATTGGGTTTGTTTTTTTACACGCTATTTTTTTAATGATAAAATTGTTTCACTACAAGCTTACTGTGTTATGCATCGAGTATGTTATGATTTTGGTGCTGCTGTCTGACTAAATTAGTTTTGTTTGCCTCGTTTTTCTGTAGCTCTTTCATTTCTGAATCAAAATGAAGAAGAAAGATCCAAAGCCAGGGGATAAAAGATATAGGCTTGTCCCCACGACCATACTGGTTTTAATTCTATGTGGATTTTCCTTCTATCTTGGAGGAATCTACCAGTCAGGAAAGAACATAATTGTGAAGACGGATGCAAGACCATCAGCACAATCCAGGAAAGAAACTGGATTAGCTCCTCTTCAAGTGAAGTCTATTGAGTTTCCGGAGTGTAGCATTGATTACCAAGATTATACCCCGTGCACTGACCCTATGGTAACGTGGCTTCTTCTTCCTGTTGCTCTATTAAAATAAGATGCAGGCAAGGGTCAAGGATAGTACACATATTAGATATTTTAGATCCTTAATAGGAATGAAAAGATAAAATAAGATCAATTCTATCTAAGATATGTGGCTCGAATCTTTTCTTAGATCTGCCATGGGATTCTCTTTTAAAATAGCAAATTTCTAGTGGGATACTTCCCTTTTTATCTCCATTCATCATCTTTCATTTAATACAGCAGGATTTACACTACTGGTAAATACTTCATGCTCAATTAGAGACAAGAACCAACTATATTTGGCCATTTTCAATGTCCAAATTGCTATCATCCTCTATGTCAACAGGATTACTGGCTTATTGCACAATTAAACCTTTCTGTCTATACCTTTTTTAAAAATATATATATTTTTCAAAAAGTGGTAGATGACTCTTGTATATCTACCTGTATGATAATGTTGGTTCAACCTGTGTGATGTCTGATATTTCTGACTGTGATTTTTAATCCTTATCAGAGGGACCATAACTACTTTGCTCTAAGTTATGTCCATGCACTTGTTTGTCAGCCTTTTTAGGTCTTCATCTCTCTTGGCCAAGTGATTTCTGTATTCCCTACTCATATGGCGGAAATATTATTTCCACTTAATTGCCTTTGATCTGTTGAGAATTATGGCCTTGCAAAAAAATTTTGTGTGATACAGGGCCATATGGTTCCAACTCTTCCTCTAGAGCTTATCCTTGCCCAATCCCTGCTACGTGTATAACATGCTTATAACTTTTCAGTTTTTTTTTTTTGAAACTAAACTTTTTGTTAATTTCTAAATATTGACATAGGAAAGAAGCATTGGGCTTATGTTTCTGTTGGAGAACTTGTATATTCTCTTAATATACTCTTAATGTAAGTTATATATTTCTTAGATGAATCTTGATTTGTTGATCTGCACCACTCAGCTGGAAAAATAACATTTGAGATGATTTGGACCATCTGGTTTTCTCATATTCTTAGGTCGTTGATTTCCATCAGCTCACCTGAATTCCTAAGTATTAAATAGCATCATTTTTGTGGTTGTAGAGATGGAGAAAGTATGGAAACTATAGGCTTAGCTTTATGGAACGTCATTGCCCACCAATGACTGAGAGGAAAGACTGCTTAGTTCCTCCTCCCAGTGGATACAAACCACCTATCAGATGGCCAAAGAGCAAGGACCAATGCTGGTATAGGTAATATTACTATAATCGGTTAATATTTGTTTATATTTTTCATTCCATTCGACAAGAATCTGTCAATTTCTGCACAGAAGAATGGAAATGTTTCAGTGTTCCCTTTTACAATGTTCTTATTCTTGTGTTGTTTAGAAATGTTCCATATGACTGGATTAACAATCAGAAGGCTAATCAGCATTGGCTTAGAAAAGAAGGCGATAAGTTCTTCTTTCCCGGTGGAGGTACCATGTTTCCCAATGGGGTTAGTGCATATGTTGACCTGATGCAGAACCTAATTCCTGGAATGAAGGATGGAACTGTTCGAACAGCAATTGATACTGGCTGTGGGGTGAGTGTCAACTTACAATACATTGAAATCTCCTTGTTCACTTAACTGCAACATATCTTTCCTTGAAATGTATGACATCCATGAAATTCTAGGCGGATTTTGAAGTGTTTCTGTGTAATTTTATCCTCAGTTTGCTATGGCATAGTAGATATATAGAATTATCTTTCACCAGAAATTTATTAACACTGGAAAAATAGAATACGTTAGATATCAAGAAAAAAAATTCCATTAAGCTTTTCCATTTTGAAGGTGCTAGCTAGTGTTTGATCATTTACTGAAATGTCTATTATTTCTACTGAGAATTTTTTAACTGCCTATTTACTACACTACCGCAACAGTAGAATCCCTCATAAATTGTACTTTATTCCTTTTGTACCAAAGAATAAGTTAATCTTTTATTCAGAAAAATAAAGAAATTAATCAATAGTTCTTTTTTCCTTACAGTCTTGATTTTTTTTCTATGACAGGTTGCAAGCTGGGGAGGTGATTTGTTGGACCGTGGTCTTCTAACTGTTTCTCTTGCACCTAGAGATAACCATGAAGCTCAAGTGCAGTTTGCACTCGAACGTGGAATTCCAGCGATTTTAGGAATCATTTCTACTCAGCGTCTTCCTTTTCCATCTAATTCATTTGACATGGCCCACTGCTCTAGATGTCTGATTCCATGGACTGAATTCGGTATTTTTCTTGCCACTGAAATCAGAATGATTCTGGTCATCTGTTACACCTTTTTTTCTTTTTCTTTTTTGAATGTGAGTGTTTTATTTCATGGCTCACCGGTTTTCTAATCATTTCACTTTCAGCTCTTTCTTGAACATCTGCTAAACAAAACAATCTCATTCTACCAAACTCTCAATCACCACTGATATTCTGGCTCAACTTCAAATTTCTGCAGTAATTTCTGCTTTACTTTCTGGACCCACCTACAGTTGCACGTTTAATGATCATTAAAGCATGTTTATTATATTAACCTGCTAATCATAATATGCTTCTTTTGCTTTGCCAGTAGTTGAGAAGTTAAGGTTCCAGAATTTTCTTTTAGTACTCTGTTATCCGATCGTCTGTTTTAATGTAAATATTTTTGACTTTAGCTCTTACCTGTTTTGTGTATTCAGATGGCATATACCTTCTAGAAATACACCGAATTCTCCGACCTGGTGGCTTCTGGGTGCTCTCTGGACCACCCATAAACTATGAAAACAGGTGGCGAGGGTGGAACACTACAATAGAAGAACAAAAAGGAGAGTTTGACAAATTGAAGAAATTGCTAACAAGCATGTGTTTCAAACTATACAATAAGAAGGATGATATTGCTGTCTGGCAGAAGTCTACTGATAACAGTTGTTATGATAAGCTCACGGTATCTTCTTATCCACCAAAATGTGATGACAATGTGGATCCAGATTCAGCATGGTACACTCCACTCCGTGCATGTTTGACAATTCCAAGCCAAAATTACAAGAAGTTGGGGCTGACAACTACACCAAAATGGCCAAGTCGCTTGAATGTAGCTCCAGAGCGAACTTCTATGGTCCCCAGTGGGGGTTCTGGAGGGTTCAAGCATGATGACACTCAATGGAAAGTCAGGGTAAAGCACTACAAGACATTGCTCCCTGCTCTTGGAAGTGACAAAATTCGCAATGTTATGGATATGAACACCGTCTATGGGGGGTTCGCAGCAGCACTTATTACTTCACCCCTATGGGTTATGAACGTTGTCTCTTCTTATGGCCTAAACTCTCTCGGTGTGGTCTATGACAGGGGACTAATTGGTGTCAATCATGATTGGTAAGTAATTATTGTTTATGATTTATCACTTACCTTGACATATGTATATATAATGCTTGTCGGACTTTACATAGACTAGTTGTGAATTGCAAGTGAAAGTATTTTATTCTTAACGATAGAGCATTTCCATGGTGCTGGTAGTTTTACCACTTTGATATTTGTAGTGCCATCATTCTAACAACTTTGACTGTCATCATTTTGACAACTTCCAACGAACACGAAATTTTGTCAAATGGAAAATTTACTATTTGAAGTTTCCTCATCAAATTTAATTAGTTTCATTATGCTTTGACAACTATGAACCTGTAATAAGCTGTTTCTATGAAAACTGGCTGAATTCACTCCTGAGAATTGGCTGATATCACTCCTGAGAACTGGCTGTTTGTTAAGTTACATTGTCTGATGTTGTCGCACATATGTTTTTATTATAAAATTTAATTTTGGTTTTAAAAAGTGTCAATGTATCACCATGTACATTGAATGAACTGCACAATTATAATGTTCTTTTGGATATTTGCTTTCAGGTGTGAGCCATTCTCAACCTATCCTCGAACATATGACCTCTTGCATCTTGATGGTCTATTTACTGCTGAAAGCCACAGGTAAAAGTGTTGATTCATTTTTAAGTGCTATTTTTCTTCAAGTATGACCAATAAATTTTATAGTTAATATAAATTAACTTTAAAATTTATCTATTTAACTATAAATTGAATTCTTGTTCAAAAACTCTGTTCATCTATTTTACTTTATTTGGTTAAGGATTTAGTGGCATTTATTTTTGTTTATTTTATGTTAACATTCTAAACACTTGTCTACTCATCGCTGAGTCGAAACTATTTGTCCTGATTTTTGTTAACCTTTTCTACAGATGTGAGACGAAATATGTGCTGCTTGAGATGGACCGTATCCTGCGTCCTGGTGGATATACAATAATACGTGAATCAACTTATTTTCTAGATTCCATAGCTACCATTTCCAAAGGAATGAGATGGGACTGTAAGAAACACAGCACAGAATACAACCTAGAGAAGGAGAAATTGTTGATATGCCAAAAGAAACTGTGGTATGCAAAGCAGACTCAGCAATGAGAAAGGAAGTTCTAAGTGTTGGTAAATTCCTAAATTGAATTCAATTGCATTTCAGTTTAATGGTGAATTCATATCCATCATTCTTGGACAGTCGGGTTACCCTGTAACTTACCGTCAATAGATCTATACTCTCTAATGCAAAGCTAAGAGAGTTGTTCTAAATGGCCTAAGCATTCGAGGTCTTCTCGCATTTTTTGCCAACACGACTAGCGATATCAGCTAAAAAAAATTGGTTATTGTATTTTCTGTATTTTGGACAGGTTATATGAGAATTTTGATTTGTGGAAATATAATGGCAATTGTATTATTGTTATGTGACACAGTATTCAAATTATGATAAAGAAATGGCAATTACTGTTCCAATCCATGAATCAAGCAAGATTAAAAACTTATCCATAGAACGGTATACGACCAAAAGAAACAAAAGCTTCATGGCCTCAGCGTTCATGTCTCTCTCATCAGTTTAGTGGTTTCTTTACAACCATTTTATTTACATACTCCTAACTGTTGGCTTCAGATCCTGAAACAGAAACATGCATATCCGAGCATCAGAAAACCCACAACAAAAAATTGTGAATTAACAAAGTGAGGCGCAAGACTTACAAATCGGCATTTAATTATGCTGGAGATGCTGGAACCTTGTAGCGGCTACGCAGTGCATCAATGGCTTTCTCCATCGATTGCATGAGTTCAGGAATGGAAACCTTACAAACTTACAGCAAGCGACAATGAAGCTTTAGAACATCAAAAAAAGAATCTATATATGAAAGTTATCCCACAAATCATTAAATAACGTTAGGGTTCTTATTTAAGTACCACGAGAAGCTGTAGAATGTGCTTCGCTTATGAGTTCCGAATATGAGGCCTGAGAAAGCAAAACCAGATCGGAAAGTGAAAGACTGAGTAAGATCATGAGAAGCATCATATGATACCTTGATCAGTTCTGCATGTTCGCTCATCCTATCAGCAACCTTCTTGTAGTCCTTTTCTGTCTCCTCTGTTAGCTGAACGCAGGCTTTTGTCTGGATCTGCAGAGGATGAGAGCAGTACAGGAAATGCTGGTTTGATATGATTCTGATGACCCACAATTTAGAAAATTCACACGAGAGATGTAGATTAGATTCAACGGAGAGGGAGATCTGAAGAAATAAGAGTAGCGGAATGGAGAGATTTTCAAACATACAGTTACTCAACATCGATTTGATTCATATACAACAAAGAAACATCTTCCGAGCCTCCAGACTCATCGAAACATACGGAAGTTTCTGGAGAAGAGAAGCAAGAAAACAGATGGGATCTGAGGGATTCGACGCCAATAGGTGTTGGAAGATACCTTGAAGCGCTTGGAGAGGCGGGTGCTGGAGGCGTCGAACTCGTTGACGATCTGGGAGTGGCAAACGTCGAGGCGTCGCTTGAGGGATTCGATGCGGGAGGCCACTGATTCCTTGAGATCGGAGATTGCAGTTTCGGCGGTCGTCTTCGTCTTGGAGGAAGGCGTAGGAGTCGTGCGGTGGCGGGAGAAGAGATCGGGGCTACCGTTCCGGGCGGCGGCGGCGGCGGCGGCGGCGAAGGAAGGCAGGTCGAAATCGTAGGGTTTGCGGGAGGGATTGGAAGATGCGAAGAAGGAATGGCGCCCCTCCGTCTTCTCCTTGGCCGCCGTGGATCTGGATTTGGACGTCGACGCCGCTGCTCTCTTCTTCATCGATGAACTTGTGGAAATGAGAGGGAATTCCATTTCGAAATCAAACGAAGCTATTTATGCGAAGGAAATTACTCTTTTGGCTACGATATTAAAACGGTCCGGCATATACCGTAACATAACCATGTAACGCCGAGAAATATCGTATGTAACGGTACGGTCTCACAATGTGGCAGGCTATATGGCGGTGACCCATGCCCTCGATCTCTCTCAGTGTTCGCTCACTGTCCAGTCGCTTCTCCGCCTCCGCCTCCGCCGCTCTAATGGCCTCCGCCGCCGTAACCCGGGCAATCTTCTCCTCCCTCCCCGCAGTGCAACACCCCACGGCCTCCCTGCTTTCCAAGCGCTTTCTCCACTTGCGCTCCGCGGCGTGCGTCGCCGCGCGCCCCTCCGTCCTCGCCGCCCGCTCCGTCCGCCGGTTGCCCGCGATGCATAGTCTTCCTGGATTCGGGGTGGCTTTCCGCATCGGCGCGATTAGGTGCATGGCCCGGCGGCCTGGCGACTCGGGCTACTCGCCTCTGAACTCTGGATCCCGCGGCGGGTCAGGGTTTAGCGACCGGCCACCGACGGAAATGGCGCCTCTGTTCCCGGGGTGTGACTATGAGCATTGGCTCATCGTTATGGATAAACCTGGAGGCGAGGGGGCATCCAAGCAGCAGATGATCGATTGCTACCTTCAAACCCTAGCCAAGGTCCTCGGCAGGTACTGGTTGTGCGTTTCTTTGTTTCTTGTTTGATTGCTTGTTTTTTTAAAAAAAATTAGCTACTGTTGCTAAATTATGTTTGTTTTAACTTGTAGAACTGTTGAAATTTTTAGATAGCCACGAGAAATATTTTTTTGTGTGTTAAAAATTAGCCTCGGAAGAATGTGTTTCCTTGATAGGATAAGTTGAATGGATTTAGAGTAAGAGATAAGTCCAAGGATAGTTCCTCTGTCTCTTATTTCTTGGCAAATGAATAGGAAGACAAATATTGGAGAAGATAAATTTTTAACATCCATACTTTGTAACTCATCTGCTAATATTTGTGGATAAAAAGGAGATTTGTGGATTATAAAACGGTGATCCATCTTCATCATTTAACAAAGAAAAGTATAATTTTGCATTTATCCGATAATTCTCTTCCATTCATCTAGTTAGGCATTTGGAATGAAAAGGAAAGAAATAATATTACTTATTTGTGTTTATTAGATGCGTAAACTTCATTCCCTTCAATTTTTGTCCAATTTGAACGGAAATAATAAAAAAGGAGAATTAATTATTTTATTTCATTTATTTTCTCTTGATTCCTATTGTATCCAAGTAAACTCAACATTGATTTCTTTCTTGTATCCTTTTTTGCTTATATATTGCAATGGAAAATCTAATTGTAACCTTTGCATTTGCCTTTTTTTTTTGTGAGTTAGCGAGGAGGAAGCAAAGAAAAAGATTTACAATGTGTCATGTGAGCGATATTTTGGATTTGGATGCGAAATTGATGAGGAGACATCCAACAAGCTTGAAGGTTTGCAATCATCATAGTTCTACGTTGAGCTAACGTCTCTTTTCCCTTTTTTTTTCTTTTCTTTTTTTCATAGAAAAAAATTTAGCTTAATTATTCTACACTGTTAGATGGAAACATGTTTGCCCTGTCTCAAGTAAATAGCCTGTTCCACCTTAAATTTAAAATTTCTGTATGCTTATACATGTTAGAAGTTGTATGTTTGTTTGCTAGAAGTTCAAGCTGAGTATTAATCTCTCGCCACTCGAAGAGTTTGTGCAGCAGTTTTTGCATCTTTTGTATATTAAAAAAGCTGTTATTTGCTTGTGGCAGGTATTCCTGGCGTTTTGTTTGTGCTTCCAGATTCATATGTTGATGCTGAGAACAAGGATTATGGAGGTAAAGCTTTAATGAACTTTAAAAGCACCTAGTTGGTTTACCGTCGAGTATACACTACTCAGTAAAAATGAATATACTAGTTTACTTGTACAATTGGTGAACACCTAGTTGATTTATGGCATTTACTAGCATTGGCTTTAAGAATGACCTTTAAAAGCTTACTTGGTACAAAAGTAGGAGAAGCCATGGCTTATATATATATATATATATTTGATTGAGAAAGATGGTTGTTTGAAGTAACATGAATCATGATAGCATCTTTTCTGAATTGCATTATTTAATTTTCTCTGCCACTAAATTTGGTTATGAGAAGCCTTGTGATGGCAGCTGGTATTATCAAAATATACTCCATTAGAAAGAGACAGTTCCTTTTCTTTTGATGTTTGTTCATATTTAATTGATGATCTTACTGCTTGAAGTTGAGTATCAGTAGAACACATAATGGACATCACATGATGTGTACTGACATCTGCAACTTGAATCTCCCATGTATTGCAACTGATAACAGTAAACTAAGTGACAGAACAAACTGAATCATTCAAATATTGCAACTGGTAATATTCAACTATTTTGCTACCTGCAGCCGAACTATTCGTGAATGGAGAAATTGCTCAAAGGCCTCCAGAGAGGCAGAGGAGGATCGATGCGGCCACCACACAGAGAAATGAAAGAGACAGACCCAGATACAATGACAGAACTCGATACGTTAGGCGAAGGGAGAGCCAGAGATAAGCTGATCGTTCCTGAGTATATTGTCGTGCCGTTTATGGTATGAGATACTCAATGATGTCGTATCTTGGAACTTAGTTGAGTATTCAGATAATATGTTGGCAGCCTAACCTGGTAGCGACTTGCATTGTTCTATGAAAGCATGTTTGTAGTGACTTGTACTCTCGGGATTTATATTCTGCATCTTCCTGATTGCTAAATTATTCAATTAGTAGTGAACATAATATGCAAACGTAGGTTATTTGTTCTATTTTTATTTTCCTTAAAATATGTT
>JBBUKS010476801.1:11028-37973 GCA_038050645.1 Hedychium gardnerianum
AAATTATTCAATTAGTAGTGAACATAATATGCAAACGTAGGTTATTTGTTCTATTTTTATTTTCCTTAAAATATGTTAGTTAATGATTTGACTTATTTACTGATTGGAGGTGATTGCTAGCAAAATATGTGTGAGAGAAATTATTTAAGATTTATTGTTGATTTATATTGGGATTCAATCATATCTTTTTTTTACCCCTTCTATGTTCATAGGAAAAGAGGGCGTCTTGCAACAATACAAAGTGAAGAGAATAATGAATGATAAATAGTTTAGAAGCCAAAACCTTGTCTCCAAAGCTTGCTGACTACCTAAATCTAATTGAGGTTAAATGAATTTTCATAAAATTAAATGAATCAAATGTTTGTAAACAAATTTGATATTCTGATAAAAAATTATTTATGTTTGTTTAATATACACAAGATTAATTAAATAAATAAATTTGAACAATTCGTTAAATTAAATTAAAAAAATTGAGCACATGTGTTCAGTTTGTTAATGTTCGTGAACAACGTTCGTGAATAATTATATTCATTAATAAAAATTTTATCAACCTAATAAATAAATAAAATAAATAAGTTTGAATTATCAAACTTAATAATCAATCAAAAAAATAAAAACTTTAAACAATCAAATAAATTTGATAATATTTAAATGTATCAAACTCAAGTCAAGTTTCAAGTGAGAGCTCGATAACATTTAAATAAATCAAGCTCACGTCAAACTTTAAACAAGCTCAAGTTCATAAAAAATAAATCAATCCAAGTTTGAACAACCATTTCAAAAACTTGATTTATTTTACACTCGGCTCGATTACCTTATTAAACAAGTTTGAACACTCCAGAATTTTACAATCCTACACAAAACAATAAATTCTGGCTATCGAAAAAGCAATCGTGCAATCTGACAGGCAATAAACGTTTCACTAGCTCCATCAAAACTAAGATTCATTCTTCTATACTCGTTTATGCAACCGTGTAAGGTTTGAAAAAAGAAGGGAAAAAAAACTATAGGTAACCTTGTTCAATGGCATAAACGTTTTGAAGAGCTTCTGCTTCATATGGTGGCTGCAGAAAAGTTGTACAGGCAAAAGGAGCAGTGGCAATAACAATTACGGCAGAAGGGGAGTGAGCTGGGCGCCGAAGAGACCTCCGACGGCTCCACGAACCTCCATCTGAAACATTGAAGACACGTACGATAAGTCATACCCACTAAGTACTACCCTTGAAAAAAAAAATCATTTCGGCTGAAATGGCATGACACTGAATCATACAGTAACTTGCCTGATCGCAACGAATAAGTTTAGTGATTAGAGGATAGAACTCTCTGAGATGCTTTCTGAATATGAAGCTGTTCATAGAACGCATTCCTTCAAGTACCTGAAAGGCCAACCAGAAATATTACATAGAGAAGCATAAAAGCCAAACGAGAACAAAGTATTACATGGATCATAAGTTAGAGAAGCAACAGTCAAGTACTGTGAAACTAAATGAGTAACCAAGGTTTTACTAAATTATCAATTATAGGCGAGAATTCCTAAATTTATAATACAACAAAATACCATAAGAATGACATGGATTAATTCTGTACTATGGCAAATAAACATTGAAGGTTACATATGTAAATATATCTGCCTACCTTAACGATAACCGGTGCTCTCAGGTTGAGTACTCGATGAATATTGGCACTACCGGCCTCCCCTGTACTTGGTTTGAGATCAGAAGCCTCCATTAAAATCTGACCGCAGAAAGAGACCAGTTTCTCCTCCGCCACGTTTAAGAGCTTCTCTTCGGAATTGAGTGGTTTATGACTATTTTCATTAATATCTGTTCCAGTTGACTTGTGTAAAATTTCTAAATAAATGGAAGTTCCTGTCATTTCCTGGCGGAGGAGATTTAGTGGTAATCTGTGAAAAAACAACCATTAAAAGTTAGAATGGTTAACAAATATACAGAAATATTTCAAATATTCTGGCTTGACAATACCTTTCTGGAGATAGGTATTGCATGCGTATAATTAGGTTTGATGGCGAATTATATGTAGAAGCAAACTCCACAAGAGACAGCAAGATGTCCATAACTGTGATCTTATGATGGAAGTTCAACTTGTTCCAGTATTTCTTCTGCAGCACGCCAACAACGATTTGATAGTCACTCTAAAAGTTAAAAACAGAGAATATATCAACTGTTTTAATCTCATGTGTACCTGTATGCTATCAAGAGCACCTAATAAAAGTAGTTGGGTGATGCATTTGCCCTTGATAGTCTCCATCATTGAGTTTTCATCTTCACCATTATCATCAGGAATGGGTTCTGCGGCATCAGTACTCTGTATATACATTATTATGTATAAAATCATGCAGGTCATACCAAATAAAGCGAAACACAATTACAGATCAATCCAATTCTAAAATCAAGAAACAAGAGATTGTAAATGTCCATTTTCTTTCAACAAGAATGACGGTAATGAGTTCCCAACCATATGCAGCCAGGTAGACTTTCTTGTTAATAAAAGCTTCCATGTCGAAATATATTGGAAAGAATTTGAAATTCAACTCGTGTTTGGGAAAAACTAATACATCATTTCACAGTGAGCTTGACAAGATAAATAACTTTGCTATGGCTACAAAAGTAATTTAGTAAACAGGTGGAACTTGGAAACACAACCATTTTTGGGATTGCCAAATTCCAAGATTTTTGGAAAGACAGTTCTCGCACATGTTTTATCATTATAAATACAAAAATTCATTAGGACCAAGCATATGTTCACTTTTCCGAGCGAGCTTTGTGGGGAAATTCAACATGAAAATGTTAAAAAATATATCAGATATCAATGGATTTATCAGTAAGTGCATGAGGATACACCTTTGTAGGTGAAGCTGTGTCAACATCATTTGTGTCATTTTTTGATTTTGAAGTGAGATTTCGAAGAAGAAGATTATCCATAATCCTCTGACCGAATGTTTGACTACGCTGGAAATCTGCAGCTTCAGCAGGCTTCGGCAGGCCACCTGATGGTGATGGAAGGCCTACAAAAGAAATGTAAATGATCGCCTGGAAAACATAAGAATAGATATGCTTCAAAGAAATTGACAATAAAATATGACCTCTATAAAAGTTTAATAACACAAATTTAACTAAGTGAATATGCTTCTGTAAATACTTGTGGCATAGTTCACTTAAGTAGCAACATACCATTAGATTCCTCTAAGTTGGTTTGAAGATTGCTAACACGATGATCCTTAGTCGTGCTGATTGATTTTCCAGATTCTTCAGTATCAACAGATAAGGATTGATTATCCAAGACCATCTCATCCTTCCTATTCTCATTAATAGTTTTAACTGTACTGCCACCATCTTTGGCTTCTGAATCTTTTGATAGAATAGTCTGGTTCTTTGAGTTTACAAATCCCAAAGAATTAAGAAGCTCAAGAGGTTGAGTCGTGTACGATGCATCTCTGTAAGAGTTGTACAAGACAGATGGAGGACCAAATAACTAACAAGTAGCAACTATATTGAAAGTTCACAAACAGCATACCTAATGCATTTTAACATCTGTAAAGGGCCAAATAACAAGTGTCAATGAAAGTTCACAAATAGCATACCTAATGCTTTTTAACAAAGTATCCCAATCACCATCACTAAATTGATGGCCCCCGACCTCAATGAGATGTACAAGGGCTCCCAGCGAGATGGAAACCACACTCTGATCTGTTTTCTTGGCACAATCAAGAAGAAGACCCAGAAGTGGTGGAAGCATAAAAGAAACTTCCTGTGGAGAGCCAGAAAGCAGTGTGATGCTTTAATTAAAGAAAGGATATGGTAGAACACAGATGTAAATAATAGTCAATGTGCATGTAAGGACAAAAATTCAAATGCCCTAAAGAAAGAGAGCAATAATAGATACCGTGTAGAAAGTATTGAAAAGGTTACAGAGCAACTGGAGTGAATGGATACTGGTTTCCCGAAGCCATTCCTCATTAGTGGAGAGAATACCCTCTCTACCAGCATGTTGTACATGGTCAAATATAGGAAATAGGATCCTATGAAAAATGCTCTCCCAGAAAGCAGAAGAAAATTTCTTTCCTCTCTCGTTCAGCAAATCAAATAGCACCTCCAGTGCACAGTTTCTAACTTCTAATCTAGGGTCCAATGTTAGATCAGATAAACCCGCTAACATAGGAAACCAGTAATGCTCTGTCACATCAAAGTTTGATTCAAGTCCACCATCCACTGGTTTGAGGGCTCCACCAAGTATAAAGCCCTAGGCACAAAAATAATCAGGAGAAAAAATAAATAAATAAAAGCCAAATCATATGAGGAATAGGGAATTGTCAAGTATTAGGCTTTTCAAAGTAAAAGTCTTTATCATAGTGAAACAAACCAAAATTTCAAAAGCCATTTTGTGAAATATTAAACTTGTATCCAAAGAAATGACATTTTGACTTTAATGGAAAATAAGGTCAACATTGTAGCAAGATAAATTATTGTAGTATAAATGTAGAGGTATAACGTATAAAGATGATGGTGATGGAAGTATAAAGGGCTATTAGCTGAAAGAAAAAATGTTTGATAAATTGAAAAAGTGTAATGATGAAGAGAACTTGAATAGCTATGAGGTAGTTAAAATTGAAATGAAGTTTAAAGACAGAATAAATTCTATGAAAATCTATTAACAAAGAATGGGGAGAAAGATAGTAATCAAATTGCTAAACATAGAGAAAGTATGTAAGATAGGTAATATTAGATGCATAACATATGAAAATGATTTTGCACCTAAAGTCATATATACCGCAGATTTGTTCATAATTTTAGATATAATAAGATTTTAAGCAAATGGATATAGGTAAAAATGTAGGTTAAAATGATATTCCTATTGAAATTTGAAAGAGTTTATGAGATCAAGATACAGTTGTTTACTATTTTTTTTTTTAAAAAAAAAAGAAACTGAGAATTAAGATGACATCTTAGGAATAGAGGGAAAACATTTTAGTACTAATTTGTAGGAATACGTGTGATTTGTTATATTATTCTATTTACAAATGGATCAAGGAGTTGAGCCATTCCAAGATATTTTAGAATAGAGTTACTGAGCAGAGGATAAGAGATGAGATTAATATTTCTGAGATCAATTTGATTTCATATCTAGAAAATCAACCATAGATGCTATCTATTTAACAAGACCATCAATGGTAAATTATAAATGCAGAAAAAATTGCATGAAAATATTGATTTAGAAAAGCTTATGATAGAGCCCATAGATAATTGTTTAGAAATTATGCCCAAATATGTAGAAAGGTATTGCCATCCAAACCTCAGAAAGACGATCTTCACATATACGGAGAAGGGCAATAGCCTTCAAGCTAATGCGAGGAGATATTTTGTTATTAGCAAAACGAATGAGGCAATTCACACAATCCATAAAGCAGTCACCAACAACCTGGTCAAAGTGCTCCAAGACAACTGCAGGAAGCAAAGTCACAGCTTGATCAAAATTTAGAGCTTCAAACTTCAAGATAAGGTTAACTGATCTGCTTTCTCACCCTGTTCAACATTTTCAAATGCACTTTCAACTATTGATTCCAATTCATCATCTGCTGCTGCAGTGAAGATCATGAACACGCTCCGCCAACCTGATTTAATGCTGCCCACCTTTGATTTAATCATCTGAAATTAAAACAAATCAGTACATGGTGTTTTGTCATGATAAAAAAAGTACAAAATGAGCAATGTCTATTATACCAGAATTACCTGAACAATGCAATCGACAATTAGGCTGCGTATTTTTTCATTGTGGCTAATCCGCATAAGAATGACAAAAGGCTTCAAAATGTCATTTTGAAAGGTGAAGTTGGTCAATTCAACGCGTTCCAAATACTTCATACCAAGTTGTCTCAGTGAATCAATGGCATACATAGCAACTTTTTCCTCATGATGGCTACCAGCAGAAATGAAGTGCTGGGCCAAGACAGACCATATTCTAGCCCATACCTAAAAGCATTACAAATTAAAGTCAAGAAAACCACCAACAGTCATTTAAAACATAATGCAACAGAACATTTTATGGAGATGAAAATATCAAGGTTTGGACATGCAACTCACTTTGATTCATCTACAGTGAGATTAGGTGTAATAGCCAACTAGTAGACGATATCAATATGAGAGAAAGAAATGCACTATCCTAACCAATTACAAGCATGAACAGAGTATGTTAAGAACTGCTACTTCAATATATCTCTGCTGCTGTATGTCCCAATTCAGAAGCAATATAGGAGTTTGAAATTCACTATCTTAATAAGCATCAGACCAGTAAGTGTCTAGATATTATTGGCCTATCAGTCCAGGCATGGACTACAGTACATATTAAAAAACATTAACATATAGGAGGAATCAGGAGTACCAGCCGAATGCGAGCCATATTGTAATAGCTTATCTCAACAAGCTTTTGTAAGCTGAAGACTCGGGCAGGTGTTTGTTTCAACTCTTCAGCAGAAACACCACAAAGTGCAGTAAAGAACTCCACAATGGAATCACTAGGCAATTTTACACTGTTTACAAAAACTTGCTCTGCTGGTTTTCCAGCCAACTCTTTAAGAGAATGAAGAACTGCATCCCTTGATATTTGATTTGAACCCTGCATCACAGTTATAGTAATGGATGGGGTTGAAGTGATATATTCTAGCCGCGATACACATTCCAAGAAAGCATTCCAGGTGTCCTGTAGTGAATCAGTGTCCATATCACATAGAATAAGCAGTGTTCGCAATGCTTCCACATTTTTACTTCGCATCTCCTTTGGAACATGCAAGAATGTAAATCTGCACACCAAATTAGTAAAACATTGCATCACAATATTTTTTAAAAAATCATTAACGATATTCAGTAGTACAACAAAAGATAATTCATAAAGTATCTGAAAACACTCTATTCTAAGAAAAATCGAACAGGGAGAGCATACCGTACTAATGATGTTAGGAAAGCATAACGCATCGTATCCATCCCAAGAACACGTGTTAGATGTATGCCAGCTCTAAAACCTTCCATGCAAAGAATAACCCTGGGCTTATTATCTCCTTCCTCCATTGTTACAGAAAATGTTGCAAGAAGAGGCCATCCCACAGCTTCAAGCATTGGTCTAACTAGTTCAACCTGCTGAGCTGTATAGAAGACACCCCTTTTTTCGCCTTTATTTTTCAAAAGGGTCTGTATTTGTTTCTTTATTTTCTCACTTTCTACTTTAGTATCAAACCCAGATTTCTTTTTAGGAAGAGCTAAATTGAGAATATTTACAAGACGGCCACTCTCTTCTGTTTCTGGCCTCACTCTGCTGCTTTTAGATGCATCAGGTGTATCATCCTTCATCTTTATCTCTTCTTTTACAATTGAATCATATATTTCCTCTAGGAGCTCCTTCGGTGCACACTCTTCCACATCACTTACAGAGATCATGCGTATAAAATCAGATTTTGACATTTTTGGCCAAACCATTGGATTGTGAGCATCTGTATTTAACATTATAACTGCATAGGCAAGAACATAAGCAGTATCCGCATTCTTGAAAAGTCCAGGATTATCAGCACAAAAACTGCAAAACAATGCTAAACCATTAAAAGTGGGAAAACAGAGTACAAGGGGACGTGCCGCATCTCTAATTATCAATTACTGTACCGCTCAGCAAACTTTTCCATGATCCGATCAATTTTTTGTGCTTCGCCAGGAAGTCGAAATCCTGTTAGGAATTCACGAATTGAAGTATCAAACTTCAATCCTGAGAACTTCATGGAATCAACATACGCATGCATAACAGCAAGAGGAAGTTCCTCATGCTGGCCTAAATATTCACCAATCATTGCCTGAAAAAAATTAAGAGATGAAAAACAGACCCTTTTAACCAAAAAAAGAAATAGCCATGGAGATCACCTTATCCAAATTAGGAGTGCTCTTCAGGAATCGAGCAATTGAAGAAGCTTTACCCTCAACCAACTTATTAGCCAATAGAAATTCTATCCCTTTTGCTGGCTTTCGGTTGAACTAAAAGTAAATGGACTAGTTCATGTTTAACCGTATAAACAGATACCATAGCAAATAAAACCATATCAAGATAGGAGTCATCATACGTTATCCCTGCAGACATCACATTTATGGTAAATGGTTAGCAAAAATCTTAGTTACCTCTAAGAGGGCTGCTTCCATTGTGGATTTGTGAGCTTTAGCCTTCTCAAATTGGTTTAATTCATCATCAGTATTCTTCTGTTCATTAATTGAAGCAGCATCTGTAGCTGAAACTTCCGCTTCAAGAGATCGAACAATATTACTATGCTTACCAGATTCTCCTTTAAGCTTCTCCCAATCAACCAGTGATTTGAGCACACTCACCAAGCTCTGGATAAGGTACATAAATTAGAAGTATAATATATATTTTTTAAAAAGAGAAATAAGAAAACAGAACAAACATAATAGTTTCTTAATTTCTAGAGAGTACCTGAAGTGATGAACCTTTAGCAGAAGCAATCTGTGTTGCAGTAATTGAGTTGGGATCCGTAGTTACAGTTCCTTGGGCTATCTTTGATAATGCATTTACCTGATTAGATCAGTGGAAACAATAAATTGGTAAAGAAATTGCAAACTTCACCTTCAAGCCACTAGCATAAACATGATTGGATTTTACCATGCGTTCAAAAAGGTTTGGTGCCTGAAGATCACAATCATAGTTAACGAATATGTCGGCAAGCATTTGTGAGTCCTTGCATACTTTCTCAAGCATCCTAACAAATAATCCAATCAAACAAATATCAGAAAGATTAATGAAGCTACAGCCCCAGAAAAAATTCAGGATGATAATTGACAAGTAATGACTCCAGATTCTGCTGAACTGAAAATAGAAATGTCTCAACAGGAAAGAAGAAAATAACAGTATATATAATGAAGGAACCATCACCGGAGAAGATTTGTCCTTTGGCTAAGCACATTCTCATTACTTTCCAATGATTTTAAAACGATCAATGGAAAAAAGATGCCAATTTCTCCCTGGAAAAGAAAAATCAGACATGTTTATATGAGATTAACATGATAATTGGCAGAGATTAATTTCTAGAAATCTACAAGAAGATGGCTTTGACAAAATTATGGTTAAGTACCTTGAGACTTTCTCTAAAACGGAGCAAAAGAACAGCAAATATTCCAGTTGCATACTGCACAACAAGATAAGTAAAAGAATGAGGAACACTTTATTGTACAAACTTAAGCAGTGCAGCATCAGCTATTACTAGTAAGTGTGGAATGTAAACCAACTACCACAATAATTAGCAAATGTAGGATGTCAAATGAAGAGGTGTAGAAAGAAGCAACAAATGGGAAGAGAAATATAACCTGAAAAACCACTGGGATAGAAGAAACAGAAGCTCGCAACAAAGCATACAAAAGATATGCCTTAACTGAGTCAATAAAATGGAAGTTTTTCGTAAAGGAATAGTCAACTCCTTCCAGCAAACCCTGTAATTTTAGCATTCAAATGCGAGAAGGTAGAAGATAATTGCATTGACTAGAACACTTTGAAGTACAAAATATTTAGGCAGATACTATTTCCTACATCCACATAGTCTAGGACAAGACTAACTAAACCTGCAAAAGCTCAAGAGACAATAGTCTCGTCTTGGTGGCCACCTCATCACCCTCTTCTTTCATCCCCATCTGCAAATTGTCTCCAATATGATAAGGGAGAGTATAGAATAGACACTTTTTTAGAACAATTTCACAAACTTAGACCTTGCACAGTGTTCGAAACAGCAACAAAGCATCATTTTGCACCACACTCATGTTCTCTACACTAATTCCTCTGACATGATTAAACAATAAACTCTTTAGATCAAATTTTAGAAACCACAACTGAAGCATTGATTTATTTAATATTGAAGCATCTTTTACCCTGAAACTTTCTTTCCATCCTCGAGTTGAACAGCTTGGTCAAGAGCAGCCTCTAAACCCTACAAATCATATCATTCAATAAGATATAAAGTGAAAGAAAAAAGCATATGTAACTTTCAACAAAACAGTAAAAACTTAACTCTCAACAGTCTCATAAAGTAAGTGTGATGGAAGTACCTTGATGTCAGTACCACTAGCCAGATTCTGAAATTCCTCCAAACATGGAGATGCATCATTTTCATGCTTCTTGGGTAATGCATCTGCCACAGTGTTTTTCTCATCTTTTGCATCACTAGATTTTTCTACATTCTCATGGCTGGTGAAGCTAGCTGGAATGCCAGCATGCGCAATACTAGATACAGGAACCTAAGCACCCAAAGAAATATTTTTCCTGCAATAAGGCCCAATTTCACGTGGACAACTCAGTAAAATCAACCAAAATAACAAATCCAACCTGATCAGTTTCCATACGCCGAAACACAATACTGATCATTTGGGTTAGCATTGCTTTTGATGTTGCCTGATTTACTAAACTCTTACTGCAGTAGACCATCATAATTTAACATAAGCAACAATTAAGAATTTATAAATTCACAGTTTATAAGGAAAAGTGTTGCTTAAGTACCTGTTGAGAGCAATGTCATAGCATATTTTAATCACTCCCAGCAATGGGTCTCCATGAACTGGATTTAAAGAAAACTTACTGATTTAGCATAGTAGATAAAAAGAAAAGGAATGCTTGCATCTATTATAAGCATTATAAAAAACCACACTCCAAATAACCTCACACATAACATCTACAAGAAAAATCGTCCAATTTGAGGCATTAACTGATTGATCCAAACATTTAGTAATACTATGTTAAATTAATCTACAGAAATAAACATTCCAGAAATATAATGACCAACCTTGAAAAAGTAGATAGATGTCCTTATCTTCTAAAGATGATATAAAAAAGGACATTTAAGATATCATTCTGGTTAATTTTGGAAATTGAATATTTTCCACAGGAAAAGTCCTAGCACATCCAAGTATCTTAATCTTTCACATTCACATTTCTTCCACCCATTGTGATGAAATGTGGTCCGCGCAGCCAGATAAACATCCTCATACAGATATCACGGGCTATGTGCTTGTCATTAGATGAGATATTCCATAGGCCACAGGTGAGCCTATGATGAGTGACTTGAAGTTTGACCATATCAGATCTAGTTGCAGAATACAACCAACTATCAGAAACTTTTAGCATTAGCTAATTAACAAATGATAAAAAAAATCTTTTGAAATAAAATGGTAAGATCTGTTCTATAGGCTCATACAATTGCACTGTTTGTTAGGCTCATACTTTAAAAAAAAAACACTCCGGATCAGCCCAAAGACACTAGGGAATGTTTATCAATGCCAACCATTAATGACAATAATTTCCAATGCCCGTTTACTACATATTTGCAGATTTTGTGATTATCATACATACTCAAAGGTGATGTTTCAGTAACTGATGAAACAGTTGCAATACAGCATAACAAACTCAGAATTTAGAAAGACAAGAATGGATACCATGATTTTAAGGATCTGACAAGCAAACAAGAAGTGTTTTCAGTAAGAAAATCATTTAAGATCTTTGACTACTCAAGCTTATACCATAAGATGATTAGAAATTTGACATCACTCCTCAAAGAACAAAAGAAGAAAAACCATTAGTAATGTACCTCTGAACCTCATTGAAGATACAGCAGTAAGAAGCACCTGCAAAACTTGAACTATGGTGCTGCAAATTACCATGTATCAACCAAAGGTTAAAATAATTGATATAAAGAGAAGTCCAGGAGAAAAGAAATGACAAAAAGATATACCTATCCGATGAAGAATTATCAACACAGCCACAGACCATGTTGAGTATATCTGCAAATAATGAAGCATTTTTGCCACCTTCCAGTCCAGGATCACCTTCGAAATGATCATAGGCTATGAGTTTCTGCCAAAAATGAAAATTATGTCAGATGCACTGGAAGTACAATAAGCATCAGAAGTATAATAACCAAATTGTTAGGCCCAGGGACAATAACCTGACAAAAGATTATAGTAGCATGAGAAGAAAAAAAGGGAAAATGCATTTCAGTGAAAAGAAAAGTCGCTTACTTATGTGCAGCATCCAATATGGAGGATAAATAATCCAGCAATGAAAAAACATCATGAGGAAAATGAAAAACATTTTGATACACAAATTAAACATACACTTGAAAAGGCAAGGGCAACGAATGAAATTTCTGTCATACCCCAGTAAAGATCAACTTTTAGTTCAAAAAGAGGATACCATATGTCGTGGGTAATAAACATTAACGGTGTTTGTTGGTATTTTTCAATCCTCAGATTCAATCTTGATTGCCTGACTAATAGTTCAGATGCACAACCTGCTAGTTGTATCAACCAGCCTGCTACTTTGTATGTTAATTATATGAATTGTTCTTTTTTTATTATTATTATTGGGACCTATAGCTCAGTAACACAGCCCAATACACATCATGTCCTAGCCCCTTGTCTATACCAGTATAAATGCTGGACCGAGACTACTTGAAATCATGTCTAGAATGCTTCCTCAAAGACTTGAAATCATGTCTAGAATGCTTCCTCAAAGATTGCTGTGCTTGAATTATGTTAAATTACAGCAATCTTTTGTTTCATCCAAAAGTGTTTTATGTTAACTTTAGATTTGCCAAAAAACTGACACATTTATGCCCATTTTGATGTTTAATAAGGACACTTGCCCAGAGACTATCAACAAAACTATCACAGAGTATAACAAATATATGGCAAGAGAAAGGTGCCTAGACCTTCATTAGGTTTATAAACAAAACCTAAGGGTTTTTCATGAACAAAGGTTCTTATAGCATAATATTTCCAATGGGACTAACTTGGGTTGGTCGGGGGCAAAATGTTGAACTGAGATTGAAAAAGATAAGTATATATTTGCTAGTGGGTTGGATAAGTAAATAAAATATTCTTCATGTTGGATAAAATAGATGAAAATCAGGGACCTACACAAAGGGCAACCTTGTACACAATGCTCCCCCCAATGCGGGGTCCCGGGAAAGGGTCGGACCATATTGGATCTATTGTACGTAGTCTTACCGTGCATTGCAAAAGGTTGTTTCCGCGACTCGAACCCGTGACTACAAGGTCACATGACAGCAACTTTACTATTGCATCAGGGACCTACACAATTTTTCAAATTCATTTGGAAGGCTATGGGTTGCATAAACAACCTAAGGGGAGAGAAAGTAGAAGCTAAGGAAAGGGATGGTAGTGGCCCTATAGATAAAAGATTTTTTGAAATTGTGGATTTTTCAATTTGTACAATAATTTTAGGGAGCCTTGGCGCAGCGATAAAATTGTTGCCTTGATCTAGACGAGTTCGAGTATCAGAAAGAGCCTCTTGCAAAGCAAGGTAAGGTTACGTACAATAAGACCCTGCTACATTGGTATACTATGAACCAGAAATAGAACATCTAGCAGCTGCAAGCCAATAGCAAAAGTGTAGTGAGAAAAACTAGAAATCAACAAAGTGTGTAAAATAGCAAACACCCATCATATAGGCATATCTCTTGACAATAAATAAGCTTTACTTCTACAAAACATATACCCATTTTAGCATTTGAGAATCCTGCATGAGTCAAGTGATTCTATCATCTTAATTGGACAACAATCATTATGCACTTATAAAAGAATAGCATGCATATAGAAGCAAATGGGGCATGAAGATTTAATATATGCAATATACTTTTTATCAATTAGCATATGAGAAATAGACAGATCCCTACAGAAGAGAGAAAAATTTATAATATACAAAACCAAAATGCATTTATGCTCATCAACAAAATAGTCAATCTTAAACCAAAAGTCAAACTTGTTTCGGTGAAGTAGTAATGAAATTTATGGAAGGGGAAAGGCTACTTGATCAACATACATGAATACAGTCAAGTGCAAGCTTCAAAAGTTTTATATTTTTCGACTCAAATGCAAGCCTCAGTGGCTTTAAGATAAGGTCAGTTTGAGCCCTATCCAAGGTGTGCCCAGCATTTGCTAAAGCTACTATAATAGGTTCACTGATCTCCTGAGACTTAGAGACACTATTGTTTTCAGTAGAGGAAGCCGGACCATCCCCTTCTTTCGCCAAAGCATCACCATCATCTCTGCCATTGATAATAATAGCTGGTTAAAATCTGTAAAGTTTTCATCGAGCAAATAATAAAAAGAAACATTACTGAACATTAAAAATCATTATTGCAATCCAGAATTTCAGATGGATTATGCTAACTAACAGATATGAATAGAAGCAGGCTAACAGTATAAGAATTGATGCTAAATCAGCTACAAAGCCATGAGACCAAAATCAAGAACCTAAGATAACCTTCAAACTAACAGATAACTATAGTAACAATGACCAATCCTACTAGAGACCAAATGCATATCCTACAACAAAACTTAGAATGCCAAAAATAATCAAAGAACCTTTCTTTCCCAGCCGGGATTGCAACATGTTTATTCTCATCAGAAGTCACCTCTTGTTTGGTTTCCTTCATGTTGTCTGGAAGCGGAACAAAGACATAATTAATGAACATAGAATGTCTCAGCTTGAAGAATAGTTATAACATTAAGGTACCAAAATAAAAGAAAAGGGGGAAAGGGAGAGTATTCAGTCAACAAATAGCTACATTCCATCAATACAACAGTTTCTACGATACAAATTTACCTAGATACCTAATTTTTTATTTTGCTACATCTCATAATTTTAATGTTGTTATACTTATTCTAACAAAAGGAAATACATCCAAGTATACAAATAGTAGTTAGATAAGTGTTTCTACTAGAAATGTTGAATTATAACAAAAAATTGTTCTCATACATAAGGAATATTTAACCAGTCAACACCAACTAATGGCTCTATATGTTATAGGAGTTGTAAGAATAAAAAATTCATTTATAGTTTAATAAGAACAAGATGTTGGAATTTTATAGAGCATTATAACTTTAATAATGAAAGAGAGAAGAAACTTTTTAAAGTCTGTAAAGGTTAATGTGTGATACATAGTGAGAGTTAGTGGCGATGGAAATAAGTATAAAAGGTTATTAATCATAAGAATACATGTTAAAAGATTGATAGAATTGATGAAATGAGGAAATGAGGAAAATTGAATAGACATTAACTGGCTAAATAGATAACGAGTATAGAAAAATATAAAGCATAATAGTAGGTGATACTTTTTATGACGACCTATGAACTAAGAGTAATAGTAAGCAAAGATGAAGATGTTGAAATATATAATCTATTACATAGCAATCAAGGATCGAGATGTTAAAATGCAAAACAATGTTGTTCAACTTCTAGGCATTCAGGAAACTCAATCAGGCATGTACCCATGTTTGGCTTTTGTTCAGAGAAAATAATAGAACTCTCTGACCCAGGTTCAGTAGATTATAAACATATAAAATAAGTCTGGTCCTAGGTAATGTTCACTCAAATTCAATTATTTAATGGATTCTCTAAGTTATTTTGACAGCACCTAAACTGAAGGGCAAAACCAACTGGAAATCTGCTGGTTCCATAGGAGCCTATGTAATACATGTCATTCTAAACTTCTGTTAGTAAGATACTTTAATAAGTAAACTAATTAAGGCAAGGTCCACCAAACTAGATAATCTGACATGAGACGAAATTCAATTGCTAATCCTCTTTCAGAACATTCGTCTAAATTTCTCTTTGACAAGTTCAATTCTAAAAGGATAGACCAAATAAGGCACCAAATATTCAGATTACAACTTGGTTCAAACTAAATATATATTACCAAACATGTGCTTACAAGAAAGTCAACACAAAAAGTAAGGACTATAACCTAGGAAATTCAATGAATCCTTATCAAACTTATATCTAATGAAACTCATACCAAAATCCTATTTCAAATGGCCTGGATTTAATTGCTTTCTCTCATTCAGCTAGCATATCATGCTTTAACCACAAAGTTAGCTAGCCTGATAGTGTTTCTCTCTTATAGCACTTCATGGCCAGGCAATTGCTTTCAGATGTTATGTCCACAAACTTACACCAATAGCAGTCCAATATTAGTGTAACTTCAGATTTATACATAATCAACCAAATTTCATACTCTTTTTTCTCCCCCAAATTCTTGTGGTATTTTCTCTCCATGCGTAATGCCAAAAATCATTTCAAACTCATTATTAGCATTTGAATTCATCTAAACTAATGGTGTTTCATTCTTTTAATCTAGGTACTATAGGAGCTGTATGTTGTTAGTGAACTTCAGCTAGGTGTTATCAACATCCACCATTCAGATTGACTAGTTTCTAAAGCTCAATATTTGATAGCAAGCTGCCTAGCATTTTGGATCTCCTATAGCTTTATTCATTCAAGTATTATTCTTCTTTGGATCTGTTTACTCTGATCTACGTTCCTTAGTCAACCTCCCTAGTTAAATGTGAAGTCAACCAATAATTTTGGCAATTTTCTATCATGAAAGCATCGTCGTTTTAAAGATTCATTTTATTCTAGTGCAAACTCAAGGAGACATTTCTGCGACAGCACGGTCAGTTCCGTCTACAATTACCAATTTGAAAAAAAATCCACAGAACCGACCTAGACAAGCCTGCACGGCGCTCCGCAGGTCGGGGTACTTCTTCCCCGCGCACTCCTTGAGCATGGCCTCGAAGGACCTCGTGATGAACCCAGAAGCTGCGGCGCCTGCCATGGCGAACAATCGTGCGGAGATCCAACTCGACCGCCCCCTGCAACACACGATCCCGCGCGGGGAGGGCAACAGAGTCCACCCAGTCAACGAACCCGAAGTCAAATCCGGAAGGATAAACGGCGAGATCCGGCGATCTCGAGGGGAATTCACCGATCGGAAGCGGCGAGGGAGGAGGAGCGGAGCGGAGAGATCTGACTGTGGAACGAGACTGGCTTCCTCTCCTATGCGAAGGTCTTTGCTCGACGAGTTTCCACTTGATCTAGAGCACGGTCCAAACACGTGCTTTGCACGTGAATGGCGTCTTGAAGTAGAAACCGCCTAGGTCTGCTTACTCTTCAGATATATTAGTTTATTGAGGAAAATTAAAAATATTTCAGTTTAAAAAAAAATAGTTTCGGTTAGATTTCAAATTAGAATAACTAAAAGTTATTGTTAAATAAAAAGTAATTAAAAATATTAATTTTTCAGTAATAATATTAATTAATGGTATATAAGAATTAAAATATATACAAAAAAAAACAAAAGGAAAATGCATTCAAGCCATGAACACCCTTTTTACATATAAATAAGAACAGAATGTTTCTCTGTGGTTGATTGAATATCTAAGTTGCTTCCAAAGCAATTATTTCATTATCAACTCCACACAACAAAAATAAAAATAAAAATGAAATTCAAAACATAAATAACAGTTGCTAAGAACACAACAGCAGGACTACATCTTCAGTAACTCATGGAGTGTTTTTGGATGATCAAAAGGCACTCTTCTATATCATGGCTGACCGAGCAAGGATGGCCTGTAGAACACCTGACTCTGCGCTATCTCGATCCTTTCGCGAGGATCGTTCATGGTTTCATCTCTTAATGCTTGAAGAATGGCCTGTGCAGGCAACTCCCTGGAAAGTAAACCATAAAAATTAAGTAAGAAAGCTGAGAATTTGATGAACAAATGCTCTCTACAAGCAATTCTCCACTCTACACAGAAATGTTGAAACTTGATGGTTATCGAATAGTTCATACCTCCTGATAAGTATCTTGTAGAGTGTCTTGAGAATAGGACACAACTCGGCCGGAGCAATTGGAGTTTTCACCTCCGGGTGAAACACATTTAGACTCGACTGACTGAGTAGCTCATAAAATGCACCGATCGCAGAAACACCCTGAAGGAGAAGAAAGAAAAAGCTAGATAGCAATTTGAGGTGTCGATGTAGAGCTACATGGGAACATCAACATTCAACTGAAGAGGCAATACAAACATATATACCTGAATCATTCCTTTCCCTTTGATACTGTCACCCATATCAGGACTCAGTTCTCCCTTGGCGAGCATTTGCCCGTACCACGCATTGCGGCCCTTTAAGAGGGTCACATATGTATCGGACAACAATGGACCGGCTAGTTTTTCAGGCTGTTCGGCTAACAAATGAGTAATAAATATCATCTCAGATGTGCAGTGGGCAAAGTAGACTGATTTGCTTGTTGCACTCTCATTTGTCAAGGCTGCTACCATGCCTAGATAACAAATTAGTTTATCATATGGATGCTAGATATAAGAGAAGTTTTTCACATTGGGAAATTTGGATTTGTTAATGCATTTCATTGGAAATCTCTTCAAAATGTATATCAATTGACTAGTCAAGTACAGGTACTTGTTTTCTTTGTGGATAATAACAATGAAGCTTACTTCTAGATCCATAAGCAAACTATGTTGTTAATTAGGAAAACATATAACAAACTTTGTGCTGAATCAAGCAATACAACAAGGTTCATACAGTAAGAGAAGAACAAAAACTAACCAGCACCAATGGCATAAACATTCTTCAATCCACCCATCACTTCATGAGTGATCAGATCACTGTTATCCCACACGATAAAATGCGGCTGCCGTAAGAACTTGGCAAGGGGCTTTCTCCACTTCTCTGCCCCGCAGATTCGTGCATTAGCATACTCCTTATTGTATATCTCTGATGCAATGTTAGGTCCTCCTAGATAAAGAATGTTGTCGATCGGAACCCCAGCTGTAGTTTCACACCAAAACACAGAATTATGAGAAGAGAACAAGTACTACCTTCTTCGTGATCATGCTCAAAGTTGCTAAATTCAGTAAAAACAATGAACTTGCAGACTGAAATATATGCTAAGAATGAGTGGAGAAATTTAATTACATGCAGACTTGATCATCTGAGTAGGTGTTATGATATGCGGGATGGGATCTAAAGCTGCTTCGATACCCTTTGCGAGAGAGATGATAATTGGAACACTGATCCTCTCTTTCCAATACCTACTGATCTCCTCAAACACTTCCCTTGTTTCAGTAGATGGCAAGCCATTCACCACAATATCAGCATCCCACACTGCTTCTTGCAGGTTGGTGACGACCTTCAAGGGACAAAGTGGCGTCTCGATCATATTCAAGCAGAAGCCATCCTTCAAAATCTCATCTGCATACAGAGTCCGGTCGCCGAGCCGAGCTTCGACGTACTTCAAGTAGGCGCATCTCCTGATCAACCGGCGCAGGACGTCCTCCCTTGAATTGATGACCTCGAACAGATGCTCAGCTGTGGCCCGGTCGACCGACCGACCTGGCCGCCTCCATATCCTGATCTGAACCTTGTCGCGGAGATGGCCGTAGGCATCTTGCAGAAGAGCAGCAAACACACTGCCCCAAGCTCCGGCGCCGACGCTGACAATCTTTAGGAGATCGCCGTCGGACTTGCTGAGAATGCGGCGGAGCTCGTCGAGTCTTTCTTCCGCGCCGTTGGAGTGGTGAAGGGATCCATTGGAGTGGACGTGATTGTGGCTTCGTTCCACAGCGCCGACCATTTTTCTCTCAAACAGCGCACGGTTCTACCTGTAAAGCAAGAGCTAAGAAATAAATGAGCAAATACCTTCGATGTAGAGAAATCGGGGAGCTTGAAGAAGAAATCTCTATGCCTCGTCCTCCTAAACCCTAGAGTTCGAAATCCTCAAATACCACTGCAGATCTCCACGGCCAAAAGAGGGGGAAGCAAAAGAATTAACGGCACCAACTGCGAATCAGCAAGAAATCGCCTCAATCGCCCAATCAGAGCCGGCGACAGCACGAGTAAATCGGGGATGCAGCTTCGGTATTGCCGCCAGGCGCCGAACTTCTCATCGACCCCCAACTAACAATAAATAAAGGTAGAAACTTTGGCGTCGGAGCCTCCAAAGCAACCGACGTCAACCTAAAGAACTTACCTGGAACCTCGCATTGCTGGTTGGTTGAAGAGGACGGTGAGGTGGTTGAACGCCTTCAAAACGCCCAAAAGGTGAGGGGAAGGGGAGATGATTAATTTGCCGATCGAGATCGTCAAGATCCCACCTTGAGCCTGGTTCGCTGCAGTTGGGGGGACGAGGATGCGCCAGGGAGGTTAAAGGCGTGAGCTTGGTAAAAGGCAGGCGGAGGATCGAGCTCGGGATTTGAAGGTGGTTGGAGGTTGGTAGCCCATTAAAACCTTGTGATGCTGCCGCATGCAGATCTTGCTTGATGATAGATTTGTTTCATTGAAATAGTTCATATGATAATAAAATTATCTACTATACAAAATGCATGCGCAGCCGACAACGCAGCCGACAACACGTCGATACGAACGATGAAATCTAATCTAATCTAATCAACAAGATCTCTTTCAACGTCTAAATCTACCAAACAAGTGATATCGTTTGACTCTGACGTGGACCAGTGGGTTGACTTGTAACAGTCATATAGTTGTAGTAGTTTTGAAAAGATGGGCTTTTGAGAATGGGCCTGCCATTAATGGGCGGATAATCAATCAACGGCTCTTGGCAATTTTTAATATTAATTAGTATTTTTAATTTTGAGATTAATAGTATTTGAAACTCTCTAAAATAGATCTCAATTAAAAATCCCTTAAATTTTGATGTTTATTTCTGGCTCCCCATCCCTTAAGATTAAAATCTTATATATATATTTTTTCAACAATGGACCAAAGATGCATTTAAAATTACAAAATTCTCAAAAAACATATCTACCTTTCAAATTTTTTTAAGTGCGCACTTTCCCATTTTTTCCCTCTACTCATCACAAAATAAAATCATTATAATATTAATTTTCAAAATACATACAATACTAAAATAATATTAATTTTTAAAAATCAACATCATAATAATACTTATAATACCAAAATGATATTGTTCTTCAAAATTCAATATCATGATAATATTGTTTTTTTCAATATAATACCATAATAAATATTCCTTTCGAAAAATCTAAAAGTCAAATGTATTTTTTTTAAATTTCACAATTTTTAAATACGCACCATTTGATAAATTGCCTAACTTTTTTAAACTTTCCCTCCTTTTTAATTTCATAGACAAACTTGTATTTTTTTTCTCTTCCACAATACATCATTTTAGACCATTCATCTTCCATCCATCGAAATGGACGGTCCTGATGCGAGATTTAGGTATCATCAACAATTATGGCAGATCCATTTGATAGGAACAAGCCAACAACCCACAAAATCCCGCATACTTTAATTCCTGCGAGCGAATCAGGACCGTCAGCCTCCAATTCAACGGCTTCAATCTGAATTTTCTTCATCGGACGGCTGAAAAAGGGAACTTCCGCATAGAAACCTGCTCTCCAAGGAAGGAATCGATGCTGACTTGGGTTGGTTCCCTCATCGAGTCGTCCGTCTCGAAATGGACGGCCAATATAGCTTCCCCAATTTCGCCAGGGAAGAGAAGGTAGATAGCGGGGAGACGAGGAAGACCTCATTTTCGCAGCTGGTTCCGTTGATAGGGGTCAAGTCAATCAGTGATCTCTCTGCCAGATCCAGTTCCCAGAGGTTCCTACTCTTCTCGCGACGATTTCCAATCCCTTGTGGTATAATAGTTCTCTAGTTCTTCAATTCTTTTGTTTTTTTGGTTTCTCGGGTCTTGTTGGAACTGGAAGGCTTGGGAAAAAAGCTTTCTTTTGGTTCTATTGGTCTTTTTTTTCTCCTCTTTGTCGATAGGGTTGATAATTCACTATGATTTCAATTTCTTATGCTTGGAATTAGACGAGGAAAGTGAATCGAAGGTGATCGATTAATGCTCCTTTCGTGTTCATGTTGGAAACTATTGATTTAGGGCTTTTTATCCTAAAAATGGTTTGTTCTCGCTTCGCCATGTGCCTTTGCTTGTTCTTTTAGGAGCAATAGATGAAATTGAGGTTGATAGTAAATGATTTATAGTATTTGTTCTCATCCTTTTGCTTGATTGTTAGTGTAATAGTATCTTTTACTTACTGTTTCTGATTGAATTATGTAATATTTACTGATTCTTCTTTAATTTGTATGGCAAGTTCATGATTAGTTTCATAGTGTTGTTCATTTTTATTGAAAAAACAACTTCTTGATGAGTGAATCATAACAACATGAGCATGATATATCTTGATTTTGTGGCGCGTTTGAAGTGTTTCTTTTTTGCATCTGTTAGTGTGCTATTATTTTATTTCTATCTCTTAGCAATCAAAGGAAACTTACTTTAGGCATGGGCTATAGTTTGATATTAGTTGTCCTAGTTCTGATAATCCTTCAAGAGTTTATATTTACTCAATCCACCATGCACTTGCATTAGTTTTGTTTCTGTTTATCTTATTTTCGTACCATTTTTGTTCTCATTGAAGTGAGAAATCTATATAATTTTTTCCTGGATTTTTTTTGTATCTGACCTTGATCTAGGTATTGTTTGAGAAGTCAATAGAAGAGGGTGGAACATGTCAACCAATTTAGCGACGCACTGGTGTTACCAGTGTAATCAAAGAGTTCAACCTCGTGAGAGGGACATGGTCTGTCCCAATTGTGATTCTGGTTTCGTGTTAGAATATGATGAGATGGAGGCTACGATGAACCACTTTGCCGGAATGGATTCTGATGGCTTTCAGGATCAGTGGATCAGGTTGATGGAGGCATTCTCTACTTCGATGAGAGAGGGAAGGGTAGGAAGGAGGCACCATGGTGGACTCATGAGAGGACCCATTGCCAATTCGAACTTTGGTATGGAATTTGGCCCGGGCCCTTGGTTGGTTTTTAGGGGACAAATTCCATTTCATGCGTTCGACGATCACGGGTTTGAAGTACTTCTCAATGGGCAACAGGGTTTTGGAGTCCGACGGGCTGGCATGTCAGACTATTTTGTTGGACCAGGGTTGGATGAACTGATGGAACAGATGATGCATAACGATAGGCGTGGTCCACCGCCCGCCTCACAATCATCTATCGATGCTATGCCCACCATAAAAATTAACCAAAGACATCTACAAGGCGATTCACACTGTCCAGTTTGCAAGGATATGTTCGAAATAGGGTCTGTAGCCCGAGAGATGCCATGCAAACATTTGTACCACTCCGAGTGCATCATCCCATGGTTAGAACAACATAATTCCTGCCCAGTTTGCCGATATGAGATGCCCACTCGAGGTTCTGCGAACTGTAGGAGTTCAAGAAGGAACACACAAAGCTCAGGTAGCAGTAGTAGCAGTTCAAGAAACAATGGACATCGCCGCAGGAACCTGTTTTCCTACCTGTGGCCCTTCCGCTCTTCAAACTCTAGTTGAACTCGGTCTGTGTAGGCAACCATTCTGCTATACTTTTCTCTATACCATTGAATTGGTTGTTGTCGATAGCCTTAAATACTGATAATCTCTCTGGCCTTGTTGAAGTATGTTGTATTTCCATAATTTCTATATTGTTCAGAGTTATAATGAATTTACTTGCTGAAAAGGAAGTAATTCATAACAAATAGTCAAGATTGCTTCTCGCTTTAAATATTCAAGTAAATGCTGTCAGTTTCAAACTCAACAACATTTTTCTTGTGTGCCAAATATTTCATATGGTATTGAGCTTATTCCGTTCTTCCATGGTGTTCTGTATTCAGTTATCTCTCAAGGTTGTTTTAATGTGGTTGTCATTGTATTTCTTTTCTTGTTCTTCTTCTCAATTAGTTTCGAGAATTTGCTCTTTAGCATCATCATTTGTGGTAAATCGATAAGTAATTATTCCGAAGGGGGACCTTCGACTGCCCCTACAACTTGACAAGCAAAATTCAAGTTAAGTTGGTTGAATCAGACATTTGTTGGTTGTCTATTCAATTGAGTGTACTAAAAGATCAGACATGTGTGACGTATTCCTCCAAACCTCATCGTACACCTTTAATGAACTCAGACACAAACCACCTCAAATAGCTCTAGCAACTCATCCAATTCCCATGGCTTCCACCACCTCCAATAAGCTGCCTTCTTATCGTAGGCACGCAGTTGAGGAAGAAGATGGATGGTCGGAGGTCTTTAGAGCTGCTGAATGGACACCCAATGGGAGAAACGGTTGGCCTAGTCGGAGCAAGCGATGCCGATTACGGTGGCCGCAGGCAAAGGTGGGCGGGCTGAGGAAAGCCAGGGTGGTGAGCGCAGCAGTGAAGTGGTCACTGGCCGAGCTGCTGAAGAGGCTCAGGGAGGCGAAGCCACCATGCCTTGGGCAACTCATTGCCAGCAAGTTCTCGTCCATCCATGCCGTCGTCACCGGCTCTGCCAAGTCCCTAGAAGCCAAGCCATCTCAACCGCATCCTGCTGCTAAATGCCACATCTAAGTTGTGTGGAGCATTTTGTCGAACAGGTGATGGGAGGAAATCAGGACATATTACATGCTTTTGAAATCTATTGTTTTGTTTGATTGTGATCTCACATTTAACAGATGAATAAAACAAAAGATCGAGTGCATGAAGCTAACGAGAGTTGGCCTGATCAAGTATCACATTAACCACTGAATTCATTTGCTCTTCACTGCGAATCAAATCATATGTTTTTATACATATTTTTTTGAGTTGATATGAGTCAACTATATGATCTACCCAAAGGATAAAAGGACCTTGAAATCATTTTACTACAGGGTTATGCTCCAAAACAGTGTATTAGCGGACAGCAACAGCATCCTCTTCATCCTCGAAACTTAAATTTAAGCTTTGCAACTTGAAGCCTGCTCCTTGAATGATCTCCACTAAGCTGGAAGCCACTCCAGTTGCTTGGACTGTTGTCTGTTTAGTTAGCTGCAGAATAAGAAAATTAATGATCATTAAGAAGAATCAACTTAGTGCAAAACCAGTTTTGATAATATTGTAGCAGAACTCAACTTTGAAATAGTTAACCAAAAAGACAGCAAAATAAGGTTAAGCAGCCTTTTGTTCCATTTCCCTTGATTGTCTTTAATGGAGTTTAACATAAATGCTAGGATGCAAATAGGCATTTGAATCATAAGCATTGTGTAGGATTCTGTAAACTAAAACCTCACAATTTTACTTATAAGCCTCTGCCAGAGGACCGACATAACATAATGCTCTTGAATAATAAGTTATGCATATACGATCTTTCACTACTAAAAATCTTACGGTTAATGTGAAAAAAAAAAGTGTGAATAAAGGCAAGGTCATAAATAAGAGTTCATCCGAAGTTCTCAATATCGTATCGACCCCCTTCAAAGCCTACACTGAAGCGATATGAGTCTTATTGACACAGATTAACCAATTCCTATAATTGTCTCAACCCCAAAACTTGTGATGGCTAACTGAATCTTGTTAAGCTGCGGAAGTTGTCCTTGTTAGTGAGTTTCTAAAACCCGAGGTGTAGAAGAAACATCCTGAATAATTGAACAACTAGCCAATCTTACTTCATTAATGGTGGGAGAAACAAAAAACTGAAAATCAAGTGTAAGCCTTGAGTGTCAAGCACGGCCTAGATCCAAGTTAACTGGCCACAGTTCCAATTAGGCACGACCCACAACAGAACCACACAGATTTGCAAGACTAGCTAAAACATTTTGGCAAAACTTGAGTAACCTAAATTGCATAGTTGTTAGTGGAGTTAACTTCCATTGGTAGGTTTATCTGTCAAAGGAATATCCAGCCTTGACTCAAGGAATGTTTATGGGCTAATTCTAAACATTCTATGCATAAACTCAAATTTAAATTGATTTAACTTCATCGAAGTAAGAAGAATTCCAAGGATCAATATGCTTGTACCTCAACAGTGGCAATGCCCTCATCTACTCGAACACTCACATCGCTGATTCTTTCCGATCCCTGAGGAAAAAAGGGAAGGGGAAAAAAATGGAAACTTCAACTCAAAGATCATAGAAATCTGAAAGAAAACTCATAGAATTTATCTTATTGTGAGACCACTATTGAATTAGTTAATCAACCTGTAATGCCTTGCTCACGACAGGAATCGCCGATTCATCCATCATTCCTTCGGCCTTCACATCCGCACACAAGGGGAACCCACGTAAAACCCTAGTCAAAATCGTTTTTTTTTGAACGAGATAGAAGAAGGCGAACCTGGAAGTACATGGTGAGGAGATCCGAAGGAGAGACCGGGACGGTGGTCGTCACCCCTTCTCCCTCCTCCGTCGCTGCGACTACGACTGTGTCGGTAGCTGGGTCCTCCGCCGGGGTCGCTGCCTGCCCCTCGGCCACGGCCCTGATGGACTTCCTCGAGACGGTGAGCGGCTTCGACGGAAGAGAGATGCTTCGCCGGTGGAGTAATGGAAAGAGCGGATTGAGGGGGAGAGACAAGCCAGGGACGGATCTCCGGGAAGAGATGGAAGCGGAGAGAGGATAGATGGCCGCCATGGTCTTCGCGCTGCGGAGACTTCCGTTGGACGAGAGAACGGTGAGATTTGGATAAGAGCGGTCGCTGTGAACCGGAATTATAGACTCAGCCGGTTCAGTGGAGACCGGACCCGGTTGGTTCAGTTGTGAAATAGGGCCATCTATGTCTCTATGATCGCCACTGCGTTGTCTGCGTGCATCGGGAGCCGAAGCTGTGAGATCGTACGGCTCCTGCGCATTCTGACCGCTCGCTGAGCTGGAATTAGCGGAAGACAACTGTCTCGTACGGAGCCACTCCCCGCTCAAAACCAACCTCCCAATACCGCCACCCACTCCTCGCCCATGCCACTCCATTATCTCGGGCCCCTCCGGGCCCGCCGTGGTAAGTTTTGGGTAGGCTAATGCTGAGGCCCCGCGACAGAGGGCACAGCGGCGCCCCATCGTCGTTCCACCGCGTTTGTTGTTTTACGTCGCGAACTGTGGCCGTGTTTTTTTTCTCATTTTTGCCCTCGCCTTTTCTTCGGAATTACGATCGTACCTCCGTCCGTCTCTTGCGAGGATAGGAATGTTTACGGGAATTTTTCGGAAAATAAAATTGAATAAATTAATTTTTTTATGAAATAGAATTGAAAATAAAAAAAAA